>CATKUM010000252.1:0-42917 GCA_949786405.1 Onychomys arenicola | reverse complement strand
CCAAATTAACGCGACTAACACCGGTGTGTTTTTTCTCTAAGTAACTCAAAAGGGATGTCTTAGTGCACTGGATGAGTTTTCTGGTTTAAGACCGTTGCACATAGCATCCGCCTGATCACTGCTCCGCGAGCCCAGAATGCAGTGAACACGCACTATTCGATCCGCACCAAACCAAGGAAAATGAGTCAACAAGGCAGGGCATACATACGAAATGCTGCACGCGGCAAAGTATACCAACTGCATATGCTCAAGAAGAGAAAACAAACTTATTGTAGTGTATCGGGCAGAGCTGTTAAATACAGGTTGTTGGCGCACTACAACAGGCTTTGGCGAGCGACAGTGTTGGTATTTGAAATAACAAATTTACTACATGTGATTCTACAGTTCTGGAATTTGTTCTGCCGTCGATAGCAAAATGTGTGTTGATCTCACTTCCTGAAATGTCAGCCACTGCTGCCATCATATTTTTATGCCCGGTTATGACAGTAGTTATTCTACATTTACATCTTATTACGACCATTACACACCTTATTGTTTTTACGACTGGAATAAGGCTACACTTAGCAGTACACCTGCCCGTGCTATCGCTTCTCCTCTTGCTTCAAGTCCTGTATGTTGAGCATCTGTACTGCTGCAGCACCAGCAGTAGCCACGAAGCATGAGACATATGTGCAGAAACGCTTGTTGCGGGGAACAAATCTCGTGGTGCAAATTGCTGCATAGATGATGCCATGACGTGCTGACGGTTGCTCCCTCTGCTGTAACAACAGCAGTGGCTCACCGTGTCATTAACTATCCCTTTTCAAATCAGTTCTGTGATTGTTTCAGAACAGTTGCCAGAATATATGGCTGCCCAGGTCGTCAGCATTCTTTTTGTGTCTGAGCACTTACGTACGTGTTGCTGCAGTCACTGCGAAAGCATGTATATCCGTGGTCGTAAAATATATATAGACATGCATGGCCGCATGCCCATTTGAACGGGGTCGCACTAAGTTTGCCAGCAACCTACGTCGAAATGAGTGTGGTATGTGATGTTTGGCATAATCGCTGCAAAGAAGCTGGGGTACTGGTAGACCACGGCAACCGTATTTTCTGTAGTTGCCACGTTCCTTGCTGGAATTGTCAAGAGCGTCGGACCGGCGCACAGCGTATTATCTGTAAAAGTGCCGCAGGTTACGAAATCGTAAAGCAGGGTATTGTCGCGCGTAGAAGGGATGCACAAAACAAGAACTGGGTCTGTTTCCACATCAGAGAAAACCATGGTAGATTTGTCACTTTTCCGCACGCGCCCACGTAGACACGGGAACGTCTGACTGTGTGTAAAGACGTGTCATTTATACTGATATGTGTAGGTGTGAAATGGTGAAGACTCCGCCATGCGACAATAGTATTGTAGACGCAAATGACGCTATGTGGGCATACACAGTCTCTCCGCAGACTTAGATAGCGCAAACCAGCGTGTATTACACGGAAAGACATCCCATCCCGTGTTTAAACATGGTGTGTATCTCTCAGAAGACGCGAAAGACCTTATCTGAGAGAGTGAATTGGCTATTCAAATTAGGTAGTAGTGAAATAGTTCTTCGGGTAGAATAGTCTTATTCAAAGAAGAGCAAAGAGTAGCGCAGCGCGTCAAATGGTGGTCTTCTTCTTAAAAAGGGAGCACTAGTGGACCTGTGGCTGCTATTTCGCGCTTAGTAGAAATGAGCTGCAGCGTTCACAGCAACGCAATGCTGTGAAGTTCTCCTATAGAAGTGACAGACCTGCTGCACTTCCTTAAAATGAGCTGGTCTCTACTGACGCATGGCGAGCGTCTCTTGTTGACGACAGCTCAGACGTTTCAACGCCCACTTCTGCCAACGAGAGTGCTGCCTGTTTGTGTACATGCACCTGCACACTGTGTCTGAAAGTGTGTATACAAGAGTGCGTGTATGTGTGTGTGTGTGTGTGTGTGTGTGTGTGTGTGTGTGTGTGTGTGTCAATGTCCGTGTTGTCCTAGGCAAGCGAACCAATTAGTCTTCATCGCTAAGCACAACTCGTCATAAGCAAGTGAACATGTCTGCCCATAAAATGAAGCCTACCGGCTTTACGTCCTTGCAACGTGAATGAAGCGGTTACAAGCATTGTTGCACGCACTTCGCACAATGAGCAAGACAAGGAACACAATCCATCGTTGCACTTATTGTCTGTGTGCTATAACGAATAGGGAAATAGTAAAAAGTCGCTGCAGTGGCACGGCACAATGTTCATCAGAGTCTTCGCTGCTTTTCACGTAATGAGAGGGCACAGCAGCAGGAATTTGTGAGTGTTCGAGTGTAAGTGGTCCATGCATGTACTCCGCGAAATCTGCGCAGTTACAATGAAGATCAACGCACGAACAGATATCTGTGCACATGCACTGCCGATGCTCATACACGAACCAAGTAGAAGAAAGGGGACGCTAGTTTATATCATGGATGAGCAAAGCACACAGAGAGCCGCGTGGCTCGGTTCTGCGCGACTTGTGCCTCGATGAACTGCATGGGCATATTCTCATTTAAAACGAAATGCTTCATTACCGACCTTCGGCAGCCATATTGACAGTGTAGCTGCGCGTCGTGTGGTCCGTCTCTAGTTCCACGATTACTAGCATCTGGCGCGTCGCGAACAACCGAATAAGACACGGGACGATAGGGAAATGCGAACACCAACCGACGACTGCAAGAAAATTCAACTGGGCCTTTGCTCCACCCAATGGACCACACTCGCTCGGGGACTCATTCTTGCGTAGTGCATAGGTGCCAGACAGTGTGTCCACGGAGTATAGCACCGCACCAATCATCACGAACCTGAACTCTTTACAAAGAATAAGTAGTGGCTAGTGATGAGATGATAACAGTCGCCAGTCCACCTTCTTCTTCAGCATTACTGGATGGTTAGTCTCGTTAGTGTGCATTGTGCAAACATGCTCGACGTAAGCACCGAAGGCCGAAAACATTACGAACGCTGGTCAGTCTCCCAGCGTTCGCCATCAGCAAATCGTACTTTGCTGCTTAATATTCTTAGAGGGCTCCACTCGGAGATGTTCGTGGTCGGATAGAGCCTGCGGACTAGGAAGGAAACTAACTGTAGCGCATAAGCTGTATGTATATCTATATATATATATATACATGTATACATTCATGCCTGCATACATTCTATCGTTTCGTGTCTCTACCGGGTCTACATTGCGTAGATCATCTACCATCGGTTGTCTTCAATGCACTTGTTTCACCGCTGCGGGCGAACAAAGGGCGAATTAGCAGGGAGACATGGGACTGGTGAGACAAAGAACGCAACGCAAGCAGTTGTCGGGCAGAATACATCAACTACGCGAACCTAAAACGCTCTCAAAAATTCTGATACCCTTTGCGGTATAGTTCTTCTAGAATGAGAGTGCTCTTTAAGACCTTAACTGAAGAGGCTGTCGGGCTTCTCGCAGGTTATATCTCAGTGAACCCTCCACATGGAGCATATAGAACGCGTTGAGCAAAGCGGTGAACCGGAAGCGAGAGCAATTGATTAAGGTTACTGTAGGTTTCCTGATTTCTCTGCTTTACATCGCTGTGCACTGAAGGTTGGGACCGAGGGTATTGGAAGAGCCGCAGCACAGTCAACCTTCATTGGGCAGCACATAGTTGCAGCTGCCGCCACGATAAATATATGGCACTAATACATTCACCAAGCTTGACGGACCAAGGCCATAGGTGAAATCGTTTTATATTCGGCCTGCAGCAGGCACTCGGTGACTGCGAAACCGTCTCCTTGTAATGTGGCCCGAGCTTTGGTGACCCTCGTACTTCGGTCTCCTTTTGTCAGCCGGAGTGCCAACCATAAGCACAGCCGAAAGCCTAAACAACGACACAAATACATTTCAGTCACTTGTGGCCTGAGGAGTCGAACGATTGCAGTCTTTACATACAAGTCGGTCACATCATTACTGCATCGTCCGTTTTCACCAAATACATTTCGGTCATAGGGGACGCTTGCAACGCCTCCAGCACAGCTGCTACCTCCGTGCGGGTCACTTCAGATAAGTACAGAGTCCCGAACAGTCACCCTTCGAACCGCCCTATTTCACACAAGTCTCCAACCCCGCGGAGGGATCAAATGCTTGCGAGGATGTGATTCCACTTCAGAACGTGTGTTCAAAGTAGACGTTCTCCTGATAATACCTCGATTGCCCTGTTTTGGCATGCGAAGCCACGGTACACTTCTGGCAACCACTGATTGATTCAACATCGGCATGGCGGTGCTGCTGTGTCAAAGTGGACGTTTCAAGGACAGTGGGTCGTATATATGTATGTGGAATGCGGAAAGTGATATTCAGCCGAGCCTGTCGGTAGCCCTGTACTTTGAACAGGAAGCGTACTCGCACGTAAGCATCCTGCTTGTGCATGGTCCTGTGGCGGATATTAAAGGAACTGTCGAAAACTCCCTTGCGCAGCCCAGGCCGCTACACTACACGGATGCCACATTTGCGCTCCAGACGTGTGTTCGTTCGTGTCCGCATCCTCACTGTCCTCACTGTACCTTTGCTAATTGAGGAAGCGCGATTTTACCTTCCGGGACCTACGCCTTGTCGATGTAATGTACGCTCGGCTACGCCTGTGCACCTATTTAGTATGGCCAACTTTAATCGAGTTAGTAGGTGCCGCTTGTTCAGTATGCGCGTGTCTAATATACGTATATCCGGGAGAGAGATGTGCACGGCTGTGGAGACTATGCAACTGCTCCTACGACGCAGGGGTCTCCGGTAAGGTGGTTTCCCAATGAGCAGAGAGTATTGCAGAGATTTGTAGTAGATATCAATTTCTTTGTACTCTGAGCATGTGTCCTTGGGAACGTTTATGTCCGTGGCATCAGGTCTGCCGACAGACAGTCTACTATTTTCCAATGAAATACAACGTGAAGTAGTATAACGTCAACCCATACGAACAGGATGCTCCTGAGCTTTATATATAGGGTCAGCGACTTATTGTTACAGGATGGGAAACGACATTATTCGTTTCTCCGTACATCCAGGGCGAAAGAACACTACCTGTACCGTGCGCCGTGTTGGTCGCTTTGTGATCACTCTGAATAACAGTACGACTGTAGAATGAATCGCACGCGAAAGGTTACGACCGTAACACTGTTTTGCCGACGTCTCCTATCAGGACGTCCTACTCGGCAGTTGCGTCCCCGATCCAGAGTAAAGGAAAACATCAAAAGTTCGGTCTTCTGGGACTGACGGAGCCCTCCTGCCTTGCACATACATTGCTAGTTTCATTTTATTAGTCAGCAGCGTGTGTCGGCCCCAGAGCCGCAGTCGCAATCCTCCACTTCCTGCCTCTTCACACCTGCATTCTCGCACCTGCAAAAATAGGCGTGTGTGCTCGCTGAATTTCTTGTATGAACCGCTTATCGATTTGCCCATCTTTGACCTGTTATATGAAGGCGCGATGCCTCGGCCTGAACCACAAATGGTGGCAGAAAGTGGTCGAAGGGAAGAGGCAGAGCTCTTGAACTTTGCTTGGTCTTTGAACCGATTCGCCTCCTACCTGCGCTCCAACCACCTTCCAAAAGTACAGTTCCTGCAGATATCTGCCAAATCTTGGGGGCGAGTTTGCAACGGCTTGGTCCAACCACCTCACAGGAACAGCCAGCCCGCCACTTGCTAGCGCTTTGTAGTACAATGAGTGGATGGTTCTCAAATACACAAATGACTTGTGTGCTTTCCTGCCATTATGTCGTGATTAGGGCAAAATGCAGTAATCTCACCTTATGTGCAGCATGCGTGTTTATCAGTCTTACAAGTCAACACTACACGGGCACGAGCAAGTTTTAACTTTGGTAGTTGTTTCCGGGTCGGGCAAAGCTATCGCTGACTTAGCGTGCTTTGTCCAAAATTTCCGGGGTACGTATCAACGCATAAGGTTTTCTGTAAGTGGCGTCCCGCGGCTGTGCTACAAGTACAGCATTCGACGTGGATCCTTATTTCGCATGTTACATATAAGAACGCCAGATATTCGAAGACTCACACCTGCATAGCGATGCAGGTGAACAACTTGGTAGTGGAAGATACTGGAGGCCTTTCTTTTCACGCAGATCACGCCGTGATTCCAAAGGAACACGCCCAGTTTAACATGTGTGTGTGGAAAAAAACCCCGCCACCCTGCTAGATGCAATATTGCCAGAGCCGCGCTGTTCACACGAGAGGAGGGACCATAGTGATAGACAGAATAACACTCCAAAAAACAAACGTTCGTGAGGCCAGACACGACTTACACCGCGAGCGAGCAGTCAATGTCCCCAGCTTAGAAGAGCTGTGAAATTGTCTTTATAATGTTGACTCTCCTCTGTGAATCAGCATCCACCTACAGTCACGCCGTTTCATGGTTGAGCAATACGAAGTGCATATTCAGTCGTGGATGTAAACTGATCTGCCAGAGGTCTAGACATATTTTGACATAACTGTCTGAGGTAGTGTAAGATCTAGAACGTATATTATGAGAGCCTCATTTCTTTCTTTCAAGGTGCTTGACGCATGGGTCTGAGCACCACCCAGGCTCTATTCACACCAGAGGCGTGAAGCGTACACCTGGCGATGTGTCTACCTCTTTTCAGATATTCCACAGGTGAATGAACTCTCAAAACCGTGTAATTGAGGCATGCTTCTGTTCCATTTGTCTACGAGACCTTTGGTTCATCCGTGGTAAGAGCCAAGGACGTTGAAGAATCGCGGACTCCGATCATTTGAATAATGATTTTGACTCCGGATCCAAAGAGATGGTTCAGTCTAAACAACGTAGGGCCTGCTTGCTTCAGATGCACCATCATGACTTGCGCAAGCGCTCGCCAGTACGTGTGAAAGGAAACTAACCAAGCGAGTGGCTAGACATGACTGCGAAATACCCTGCTGCGTCATAGAGGCAGTCCAGATCTCATACTGAGGAAAAGTAATGTAAACTTATTCGCGAGATCGAACGGACACGTACGCTAACTAAAGATGCAGTCAGCAAGGTGACCGTTTGTAGAAAAAATGTGCACACTTCTTATATGGTTGTGTACACGTCGGTAAGTACTTGCTTCGGATATTACTGCACACATACATTACACAGCGCCCACATTTACTTCTCTCTAGCTTAAACTCACTTTTTCCCAGGTGCAGCCATGCGAAATTCCATTTCCTGGCTGCGTGTCTGCGAATACACCGCTACGTGCGACTCCAAAGAGTGGGGGAGCCGCGGGTAGTACTGAGCTGAGGCATCCCACTGTCATGGTGTCAGCTCAGTTATATCCCTTTCATCGCCGGTAAAACGCCAAATGTCATCGGCGACGTGAGCCGCTCCCCTTCGCCGATGGCGACTCGGAAGAAAGGCTAAAATTGTGGAACACGAAAATTATCGATCTCAGTTACTGGGAAGCTAGTCCTAAGGAGCCGAGAAAATTGCGTCCGCATGCTGCGCATACTTGTGTTATGTAGCAGGTGCTGATATATACGGAGAGGTTTTTCATCTTTTGTTTAACACCAAGTCATCTCAAGGATGTGTGCACAGCAAAAGGCAGCGCACCAGGCGAAAGGACCTGGAGCCGCTTGTCCAACATAGCCTCTGCAATCCGTTAGAACAACACCTACCTAATCTTACTGTAAAGATAAACGGTGGCACATAACAGCACCAAGAAGGAATCTGATAGCAGCAACATTACAAGTAAGGGATCCGCGGCAGCTGCATGGGCAAACAAACGCAGTAGCTGCCTCAGCACCCGCAGTAGCAGCATGAGAGAAGGCACGGTAAAAGCGAGAGCGTCAACGCAACCAGAGGAGCCGCAGCCCCACGCAGGGCAAGCACTAAGAGAGGAAGCAGGTGGGGAGGCTCTAGAAGAGAGGAAAAGCTAGCAACCGTTCGTCATCGGAATCAGCAGCTTTCAAGGTTTAACGTTGCAGATACCGGGGAAGCCACCCAAAAATATACTGACTGGAAGAGTGCAGTTCACTCGCTGGAACCGCAAGAGAAGACACATGTGTTAGTTATAAAATCTGCGGGATTACTCTACTTCTGTCAAGTGTAGATTACGGTGACGACATTACGTATCACCGCGTAAATGTGGCCACTGAAACTTCGTTCTTCTGGCAAGTAGAGAGACAGGTCAAATACACTCCCCCACGAGTAGATAAAACAAGAAACATTGTAATGTACGATAATCAAAATAGGCTGAAAAGCAGATGTGGTGCACTACTACTTTGTAAAGCGAAGCGGAATACATATTTATCAGTGTATGTGATACACTGATTTGTTCATACATGTGGTGACGAGATGGTAGACTGGGGACGAGCAAACCTGACGCCCCATTTCCTAAAGAGTCCGCAAGTAAGTGCATACCACGTTCTATGGCGGAAGGATAATAAGACAGTTCAGAATAAGTGGAAGGTAGGATGACACGCTATCTCCAGAAACGGAGACCGGGCCGGCTCTGCGCTCTGTGCCCTCAGAAAAAGAAATAATAGCCTCCTAGATGTAGGAGAAAAGAATGTAGTACAGTACACTTTATTTCCGCAGAGAGTTACATTCAGCAGACGTGTAAACATACAATATATGTCCCTACGCCGGCGTCTGCTAAAAATCTGCAGCACGCAAGCCGATGCACTGCTCACCGAGTGGTGTTCATATAGAGGAAAGCGGATGAATTGAACTGATGACACGCAACCTCCTGCATATAAAAGGAATGTATGTGGAGAAGGAGAGACATTGTTTCCTTTTCAAAGCTAGAAAAGACAATAGCTGTTTCAGTTGCATGAAAAAGCACGTGATGCACTGTGTGTGGCGTAGGCGTAGGTCTACTACCTTGAACGCCTTTGGTGGCGGCATCGGCGGCAGGAAGCATTCATTTCGCAAGACACGACACAAAAAGGTGGCTCATCTTTACACACATCAGGTAACGAAGAAAAAAGCTTACTATTTGCCTTCAAGTTAACCGCGGAAGCAATGACGAGGATACTTATGTGCGGCCGTGTGTGGCTCATCTTAACACACATCAGGTAACGAAGAAAAAAGCTTACTATTTGCCTTCAAGTTAACTGGTGAAGCAATGACGAGGATACTTATGTGCGGCCGTAACAAAGATGCAATCGTTTTTTGTAAATTTGAACAGACACTTTACGGTATATTTCTTTCTTCCTCTTCGTCTACACCAAACTAGTAAGATGAAGTGAAAATTTTGCGCCTCCTTCACGCCACTCCGAGTTTCGCTGATCCGTCTTCACCGACACGAAGGGCATCGATGACCCAAGGAGGTTTTCCCGTCTCAGATATGAATTAAATAATATGCCTTCTTCCACAAGTGTCTGAGTAAAGCCACACCGGCGAGACGCCTTTGGACAATAATTCTTACTTCGACTCCTCCCCCCGCTGCATCACCGAACTTCCCTCTATCATATATGAAGAGGTCATGTAATGGCTGTGTGGATGTGACAGCGCCAACCGTATACGCCACATACATAACCTACATACGCTGATGCAGTTACAGCTGGGTATACAGCTTGACATATAAGCCTACAGGGGAGTATCGTCCCGGCGAAAAAGCAGAAACGGTACACGTGGAGATAAATGTGTGAAAGTCTGCGTGCGTGTATGGGTGGATGAGTTTGCGGGCGTAAGTGCACGAAAGCGTTTCTGCATACGAGTGTACTAACACCGACGTCTGAAAGTACGCTTGTTTAGCGAAGAGAACGAACGCAAGCACACAATAGACCTTTGGCGTGCACAAATGGCATGACGAGCGGGAAAATGCAGATACACGCGCGCAGTTGAAATTTACTTTCCCCCCATTGGTTCTCTATTGTCACAGCTTTTAGTCTGCGACAGAGAAGACGGAGACGGTAATCATAGCAAGTGTTGTAACGGCCGTCGCTGACGTCTTTGTGACTGTATTGGAAGGTAAGGAAAAAGCTTCTGATGTTGCACGCAAGCATCGTAAATGGTGACTATCCCGTGAGCCATCTCAGTAAGACAAAATGTGTGAGACGAAGTAAAAGCTGGGTAAGGCTTTGCAGTTCTCTGGGCTTTACTCAGTCAAGACTTCCGACTATCCAAATGGCTTGCATCTAATCAAACGAGTAGTTTCACATAAATGATACACACGGGAACGCGTTTGCAAGACAGGCTGAATAATACCAGTAGCTTCTGTAGAATGAAAATAACTACATGTTCTGCTTTTCCTAAACAGAATTTCCCTTAAAAAAGTACTTTTGCTCCACGCGGGCTACAAAACACATAATTCGTATGACTCATAGTGTTCACTTCCTCTGGTGGGAGACCGGCTAGAGGAGGAGAACGACGAGGAAGCCACACGCTGGTTTCGGCGCCGACAACCGCCGTAGAGCTTGGACATGTGAACTGGTTCGGGATCCACGAACTACACCCTCTGTTAGATTTTTTCTGCCTCATGAAATGAAACGTGTGCGTCAAACTGTACAATCTCCCCCGCACAGCACTACTAGTAGTGAAAGTGTTTAGTGCGCAGCAGGTGGGAATTATCCTAGAAGTACCAGAAGCACTCATCAAAACGCGCAACGCTTTCCTCTATGTGCTACAGTGCCCTGGGGTCACGTGACACAGGCAGAACGTTTTGCCCCCGAACTTCACAGCTTAAGACAACTTTGATCTGTAGACGTGCCCTCTTTCGGGGACGCACGCCGGCGCACAGCAGCACCGGCTAAAAATGACGGGGAATACTTCAGGACAACACATGAAAAAGAAATATATTAGGTTGATAGACCTGCCTTCACAATTAGAGTGCATCGGTATTCCGTCAATGACTACTAGTGAGAACGCCCAGCTACGCTAAATTGAAACAAAAATGTAGTGACCACACCGGCACACAGGCGCAACTGCTAATCTCCATCTTCCGGTTTGCTTGAAGTCTTCAGCGCAGAGGGAAAATATGGCGGGTTGCAGAGAAGAAAACCAGCCGCAACGTCATCTCAGCATTCTTCTTCGTAAAAATGTTTTTGAGCAGCCTACACGGCTAAATTTATGTAAAGGATACTAGTGTTTCTGACACCACCGACGTGCCTCCCAACTCTGGTTTCGTTAACTTTATCGTCTCAGCGTTGCTCTGACGTGTGCTTTCCGGAATGCACGGTAGAAGACATACTGGCACCGATAGTGCAAACAGTTGTTTGCACCTTTGAAAAACGCTACCACAAAGCCAAACCTGAGAGTTATTGCGTACATTAAATCGGTTGAGCTATCTAGACGCTAAGTTTTCTGTACGGAGTGATGATTTTGTAATAGTTCCACGAAGGAGTCAACCAAGTGAATGACATCGGAGGCAACGTCTTGTACGGAGAACATGACCAAGTAAAGCCTCAAACAGCAAGGCGACAGGGGTGCAGCTGCATGAGCTCGTTACTACTGGCCTTCTCGTTCGCATCAAAAGCATTATGCGCAGGACAAACGCGTCTGCTGACTTTCAAGCGAATGTCTCCTTCTAGTGGACTCAGAAGCTGCTAGTGTTAATCTTCTCCGGCAACGCTGCTGCACTACTGCGGAGAGAGCTTTGCTCCACGTGTGATCTACAACGATGGCCTCAGCTTGCGCATGGTAATTTTGTAAGTTGATAGAGACAAAATTGTTTCCTTATGCCTTGAGGTCAGTGAGCCACTCGAGTCAGAGCCGAGACTTCACATATAGCTTAAGGTGGGTGAGGACCGCGTTACCACCTGTATATCCTCGTGTACTTTCTAGGTAAAGTTTTTCGCGGTTAATCGATGAGCATGAATCGCACGATTGAATACTCATAACTCCCTCTCATGCATATCTCAATCGACGTCTTCAGAAAACACACTGAATTTGATGCATAAAATTACGTATGGCAGCGTTTACCGACACGCGAGTGTGGCGCTACATTGAACAGCAGGTGTCCAGCGGCTTATGCACGCCCGCGTTTTGCGACTGTACCACGAGTGATTGAACAAATATGTTTTAGTGGATCGGCGTCAACAAAAAGGCAAACAGTAGTCATAATATCAAATCGGAGCCTTACAGTTTGAAGGATCCCGCTTTCAAAGCCAACCGGAGATTTGCTCTTTCCCCACGACATCAGGTACTGTCGAAAATCGTCCTGTTGAGTCGGGTCTCTCATCACACGCAGAAATCGTCCATCGCTGATGAGAATCAGCAGCCGCTGTAAGAATTGCTTCTTGTCCGGATACGCCCGCGTTTTGCGACTGTACCACGAGTGATTGAACAAATATGTTTTAGTGGATCGACGTCAACAAAGAGGCAAACAGTAGTCATAATATCAAATCGGAGCCTTACAGTTTGAAGGATCCTGCTTTCAAAACCAACCGGAGATTTGCTCTTTCCCCACGACATCAGGTACTGTCGAAAATCGTCCTGTTGAGTCGGGTCTCTCATCACACGCAGAAATCGTCCATCGCTGATGAGAATCAGCAGCCGCTGTAAGAATTGCTTCTTGTCCGGATTCGGCTCTTGCGGCACTGCTTTCCGTAAAAAAGCAGCAAGCGTGTCAACCGTCGGTTGTTCAACTTCGTCGAAGTCGATCTGTTCCAGAGGTTTATTCAGATTGTCTCCAATTATCTTTCCCAGCCGGTCGACTCCTGCGTGTAAATCTTTGTCACCAGCAAAGTCGTAGCGTCCTTGTAACATCTGTACGAAGGAATCGACTGCCGCACGAACCGGCCTTGTATAATACACATAAACGCTTACGAGAGCAAGCCAGAAAAGGTTTGACCTCGGCATGATGCTTCGCCATTATGCTTCACGGAAAGCCACACGTCAAAGTCGTCCTGCGACGAGTCTTACTCTTGCAAACAATATAACGCTCCCGCGAAGCCGATTACAACCCCATAAGCAAGAAGCTGCGCTATCAGTCGTTAGCAGTATCAGTCTTACAAACTCCCGAGCTGCACACGTAGCGCTTTGAAACACTTTCCCTCTCAATATCAGTCCACGGCAATCAAAGCATCAACGGAAATTTGACGGGTTGATTTTTGCCACGCGGCTTTTGACGCTTAGAATCCGGAATGCGTTGCGAAAACTACCAAACTACTTGTATGCCGTTAGAACAACGGCCGAGACGTCCTGTGAAGGACGTCATTATGATAATAAGAGTTGTTAGCTCTTAAAGGATTCTAATGTGCGACAAGCACATCCATTTGATCGGTTAACCAAGCCAGGATCGCACCAGCTGCGTAACTCGTAGAAACAAGCACACCCCATATAATATGCCATCCACAGTGACGGACGAGAATCTACCCGCAACGTTGTAGTGACTCGCAAATTTTGCTGTTCAGGGAACTGATGCGCATATATGTTTTGCGCACGGACAAACAAATCCACGAAGAAGCGTGGTTCAGCAGCGCGACTAGGCATGCGCGCTCGCGTGCTTCACTGATGTATGGTACGGGGGAAGATGAGCGCCATTAGAGCAGAATACGTTTTGAATGGAAAGGTAACTGAGTGCGACGGTCTCCGGCCGGCAGCGAGGCTGTACGGAAGACCGTGTGACTCATCCTTGTGTACGCCACTTGCAAGTCCATAGATACGCTGCATCCACAACGGATGCTCGCTCTACTGCCCTTGTTAAGCAACTGGAAGGGGAGTCCAGCTTTATGCTGGAACCTGCGATAGTCTACGGAGCACTAGTGGCCAGCTTGTACACGTGTGTAAATTCGAACCCACGACCCAACATTATCGAGAGTTTGACGTACCAGCCGGCTCCACTACGGTCATCTGAATAATTTGTAGTATGTTTCTGAAAGTGGTTTATATCATAAGTAGCTGTTTCTTCGGAAGACTGAAAACAGCGCGAAAGTAGACGGTCGCTCGATACTAGAGCGATGTTGTGCACGACTGCACAGTTTCATGTCTGAACACTTCAGCTTGCGCCGAAATATTTTGCACACGCACTCGGAAAGGCAACAACTAGGGTGAAAATAACGACAGCAGTGAGGACCACGGAGTCGCTAGGTCGCGCAAAAAATAGTTCCGTTTCTCTCCTATTACATGGACACCGTGCCGTCCGCCCAGGTGTCCAACCGTAGGTTTAGAATACTGTTCACAAGAAATAGTGGTTTTCTAAAATCATTTCAATGCTGTTGGAGCGCATAGCGCAGTCAGACGCATAAACAATTCCTCACTCGACATTGTACACCTTACTTATCTACAAGACAGACCTCTCTGCAAGGGCCACGCTGTCCCGTCTCTGCCTGGCTCCGTCTCAGACGTAAACTGTGTAGCGCTCGAATATTACCGTTTTACTCGTCCAAACATGATAAGGACTTTTTCATTACCAATACAAACAGGGCGGAGAATTCGGTGCATGGCCGGTATGAAGCAGAGCGGTTAGCCTAGTCATTAAATTTCGTACGGTGAAATACCAACGTAAAACACGATGTAAAACAGCAAAGAGGAAATAGCATTAGGAAGCAGCAGGTTCAGTGATTTAGTATTTTTGATCAAAGCTCCAATACAGTCACACACAGCTGGCACGCTGACGGTTAAGTCCCGTCTCCGAACAACTGTGCACTCTAACATGTTACACTCGTGTTCGGCTTGACATCGTTGTAGACTATCCTCAATAACGTCCCGAGGGCTGCCAGGATCGTGAATGCCATTCCAGAAAAGTTGTACAAAGTGCACTTCAAGTGTCACACTCCAGAGCGCGCTTGAAAAATTGTGATCCGTAGAAAGACGTAATTGTTTGAAGAAAGCTGCTCTCTAGCGAAATGAGTACGCTGGGACTGCGTTTCAGCGCTTCCTCTGTGTAACACTCCTTACGCTCACAAGCGATGCGGTCTTTCTTTCATCATATGTGTGTAACGATTTGATGTAAGTAGCAAAAAGCGATGGATGACAGATCCATACTCCACAAGTGTCTGCAGTACGTTGAGGAACATAGACCAGCAGGACTGAAGAATCGGCGATTCGTGGTATTACGCCAGAAGTAGCGCGGCAGTGGAGAAAGGTGATTTATTTCCAGCAGTATCGCAGTTCTCAAAACTTATTCAGCCAGAGCCGTTTTCACAGAAAACCGCGCACGGAGTCACCAGAGTACTCTCTGGCATCAAAAAAACCGAGTGCCATCCAAACGTCGGCTGGTGTCATGACATTTCCTGAAGTTTAAACGTTTTCCTGTCAGGGTGACTTTACCACGTGCACAGGAACAGCAAACGGCGAATCGAACGAAAAATTGCTGAGTATCAGAAGAGGCAGGCGAAGTGCTCATCCCATTCCTGCAGGTCTCTCTCTTAGCGCTGGGGCCTCGTCTTCTCTGCGCGGCAGTGTACGTTACGAGTTTGTGCTATACGCAAATTTCAATCCTAACGCTTTTTTACTTGGCGTTCGTAAATGTGCAAAGACGGTGCTATACCCATGCCTCTTCGTTGTCGTGTAAGGGGAGATGCGGGTCAACCTATACACCAACCGCTACAGATGGGGGTGGCAGAACAGCACCGCCAGGATGCCTTTCATATAATTTCGTGGAGAGAATTATCAGAGCATCTTTATATCGGCTTCAGAAAAAGACATAACGACCGTCTGCTGCGACCACTTGTCGAGATTCACCGCTCCTGGGCATGCACAGATCAGTTGTCCACCTCGACATCGTGTCGGTGCGCTCCGCAGTTATCTGTCTCCGCTCTGAAGAGCACGCTGTGATTCAAGCGTCCACGCCGGCGTATCACTCCAAACGATCACACGAGCATCGCCCCTCCATAATACTTTCTCAAGGCGTGCGCAGTGACAGAATCCGATGTTACTCCAACATATGCACATGTACGTGTATCACGGATAGAATAGTACAGAAAGGAACCTCTGGTG
Source organism: Onychomys arenicola (assembly GCA_949786405.1). Taxonomy (NCBI): domain Eukaryota; kingdom Metazoa; phylum Chordata; class Mammalia; order Rodentia; family Cricetidae; genus Onychomys; species Onychomys arenicola. Next base: position 27,069 of record CATKUM010000252.1, on the reverse strand, counting down.
GAGATGAAAACGAGCAATACTGCATTGAATAGAGTCCTTTATCCTCATGTTTGTCACGTACGTATGTGCCTTTCACCTTCTCCCGGCGAAATAAATAAGATGGAATTCAGCAGGTTGTAAAAGATTGCTGCTCCCGACGACGACATGCTCCCAACGTGAAAATCTTATTTTTAATGTTTCTATTTTTAATGTTTCTTTGTGCACTGTATAAGTCTTGTTTCAAGAGAATCTGGACACGTTGCTTGCGATCCGCAGTAGACCTTCGCTGGTGAACAGTGAACGTAACGTCAACTCCCACCTTCCGGATTGTATCTTTTTAGAAGCACCGCGTTACACACCGGTTTCTGTTTAGCCCTGCTCTTTCTCGAATCCCACCCAATTGTGTGCATCAAGATTTCATTATACAAGTGAAGTTGAAAAGATACCTTTTGAACGTTTAAGGCGAGGTCTCCAACTGATAGATACTACCCAAGAGTGCAACAATGGTACCGCTATAAAAGCGAATATGAGGAGATTTCTTCCAAAGAGATCAACCGGTGTTTTCAGCTGCCTTAAACGTATTTACCACAGCGAAGGGCTTCACGTCGCTTTTATGGAGTTCAAATGACAAAAGCACTCTACAGAAGTTGCGAATCTGCATCAAAAAAGTGATGGTCATACTCTTTTACTCTTCCCGGACGGTGCTCGCAGTGCTTGCTGAAGATACAAAGCTATGACTGCATCACGACTTAGCTCAATATACATATCTTCTTGGGTATACACATACACATATATGCAAAGAAGTTGTAGAGCCTGTAACAGGACACTTTCTCCTCAACTGCTTTCTCAACACATATATATATATATAATAACTTGGGTGACTGGTATGTGGAAAGTGTGCCTGCTCGTCGGACACAACAACTGTGGATCTTCACAGATCCCATCCCTTTGTTCTTCTGTGTGTGAGTATCTGAATGCGTCATATCATCTTCTTACTCTCGTGTTCGGGTGCTGCTGTTGCTGTCCTTCACAGAAAACTGGTTGCTAGAGAATCTTCAGCTGCAGCAAAATCATCATAGAAATGTGGTTAGTCAGACACCCGCCCACTGTCCTGCCTTCTTCAGCGTATCTTCACTCTTGTTCTTTTTGCTTTTTCTTTGTCCTGCTGTGGGGTGCGTTGCCCTGAAAGTCTTTTTCCTTTCTTCGTCCTGCTACGGTGTACTCTCAGTCGACATCTTCTTTTTCCTGTCTTTGTCGGGCTGCACGGTGGGTTGTCCTGCTGTCGTGGACCGACACTAGAAGTTTTCTTCTTCTTCCTCCTCACTGGAGGGAGGAGAAGGTAAGAGCGAGGCTTCATCGAAGAAAACAGGATTTCTGCGTCGGCTGCCAGCAGTCCCACTACTGGCACTAGTGCGTAAAATAGACTTAAGCGGAGTAGCAGAGAGAGCAGGAGGAGAATGAATTGTTGTGGGGTTCTGAGCCAGCAGCCAACGGGCAGTTCGAGGAGGCGCTTCGTTCGTGTTTTCTTCTTCGTCAGTAGAAGTAGTCGTAGTACTCGTCGACTTTGTTTCCTCTCCATCATCTTCCAGTGCTCCTTTTGCTTCTGCTGCTGTTCCTGCTGTTCCTTTCGCTTCTCTCTCTGATGCTGCTGCTGCTGCTCCTGCTGCTGTTCCAACACTTCCTCCTCCTCCTCCTCCTCCTGAGGCATCCCGTATCTTCGTGTAGGCGACAAGTGCCAGGGAGCTTTTTCCTCGTGCGTTTGCTGGTGAAGTGCGACCCTGCTGCTACTGCTGTTGCTGCTGCTGCTGCAGTCCCTCCACTATCGCCGCCCTCACCTGCTGCTGCTGCTGTTCCTCCTCCTCTTCCTCCTGCTGCGCGTCCTGGGCCTGTCAGAGGTTCCTCTGTGTCCTGGAGGTGACATCTTGTCTTTTGTATAGGGACATTGCGCGTTCAAGCTGCAGAAATCCAGAAAAAGAAGAAGAAGAAAAGGAAGTGGAGACGAGGTGAACGATTGATTGCGAGGAAACGATACAGCAGACCATCCCCCGGATGCCCAAGTGATACAGAGAAAAAAAGAGAGAAGAAGAATGAAACCAAAAGAAACCTTCACGTGGAAAGCAGAGCTCCCCCTCGTATGTCGAGGAACAGTCAGATGGAGACGATGTTGCAGTAGAATCAGCAAAAGAAGCGGAAGAAAAAAAACAGCAGCAGCAAGATGGACGATACTGGCGAAAGGAAAGGATGCTGCCAGATCCATACACCGGAAGCAAGGAGACAGAAGAGACGAAAAGGAGAGGAAAAAACCAATGGGGGAGAAGATTTTGGAAGGAAGACAGGCTTGGAGAAGCAGAAAGCTCACAGCGAAACAGTCGAAGACCGCTGGAGCATCGATTAGCAGAGGCGAAGGCGCATAAAAAAAGAGAGCATCCATCACAAGAACTCGGAAGGAAGACGAGATAGAAATGAAAGCAAGATGGGAAGCATCAGCAACACCGTCTGACAGAAGCAGCAGCACCGAGAAGCTGCACTGGAGGACAGCAGATCAGAAGCCGCAGGAGACAGCAGCAGCAGCAGCAGCAGCAGCACGCCAGGGCCAGCAAACAGCGATCCAGCAGTAGCAGCAGCAACACATGCAATAGACATGCGTTATTCTATGGACGTGTCGAAGTGTCGAATACGGACGGGTTGTTGTATAGGGGCTCCAGCAACTCCACCTGCTGACGAGTCCTTCGCAGCAGAATTGTTGTTTCGAGCACCAGGAGGAAAGATACTCTATTAGCAGAAGAGTAACGCAGCAGCAGCAGCAGAGTCACGCAGCAGCAGCAGCAGAGTAATGCAGCAGCAGCAGCAGCATAGTGCAGTAGCAGCAGCAGCAGATTGCAGTAACAGCAGACTGCAGCAGCAGCAGCAGCAGGTCAGACGCGACGCAGAGAGAGAGAGAGTCAGCAGCAGCAACATGATCCACTTCAGACTGCAAAACAGCAAAAGGTTGAATGCGCAGTCACATATATATATATATATAGAGAGAGAGAGAGAGCATACCATTTTCGCTTTGACGGAAGAGAGGACTTTTTCGAAGCTTTCTTTATCGAGACAAAGAAGCGTGAGGTTTGTTGCAGCAACAACAGAAGCGCTTCTCCTTTGATTTTTGATGACCCCCATTTCCCCAAAGTAAGTGCCTTTTTCCAGGCGCGCGAGTGTCAATGGGTTGCTGCTGCTGCAGCAGTTGCTGCTGCTGCTGTTGTTGCTTGTGCAGCGCCTTGCTCTTCTGCGTAGACTGCTGCTGTTGCTCCTCTTCTTCTTCTTCTTCTTCGTCATCCGCGTTGCTGCTGCTGCTGCTTCCACCTCCTCCTCCTCCTTTTTCACCTCCTCCTTTCCCTCCTGCTGCTGCTGCTGCTGAAGGCACTGGGGTGAGGGGCTTCAGCAGGCGCACAGCACCATCGAAGATGAAGCAAAACATATCTCCAGGCATTCCGGCGCGAAAGACGGTCTGCCCAGCAGTGAACGTTTCGATTTTGCAGGCAGAAGCAACCTGCTGCAGCTCTTCCTGCGACATGTCCTTCACGATGGGAACAGTCGAAAGGAACTCGACAAACAGGGGAACAACTGCTTTCCTCGTAGCAATCATTTCTTCCACCAGATCGTGATAAATGTCCTTCTCCAGCACCCACACTGCACTGCGGTCTTCTGCTGTCACTAATGATGCATGCAAAGGTTCCTCGTGCAGCAGCTCCTGCACTCCGAAGAAACCCCCTGGGCCCACTTCACCGACTTCGCCTTCTCCGAAAAATCCCTGTAAAGAGAAAACACGAAAAAAAAAGAAAAAAGAAAAAAAAAGAAACACAAGACATACCAAATGAAGAAAAACCTATCTCCAGCAACAAAACAATATACATATATATATACATGTATGTATACGTATGTATATGTATGTAGACGTTTGTATGTATGTTATGTGGATGCATGTATATATATCTGCATGTATGTATGAATATATATACATATAAAAATATATATATATATATATTTATTTGTATGTATGTATAAGCGTGTATATAGACGCATGTATATACACGGATGTATGTATATGTATATATGCACATGAATATATATATATATATATATTTATATGTATATGTATGTATATGTATATGTATGTATATGTATATGAATATATGTATACGTATGTATGTACACTTGAGAGAGAAGACAGAAACAGGCTTCTTTCGCCTTTGACTTATCTGTTTCTGCCGATGTTTCTCTTCCCTCTGTTTCAAGCGAAAGACCAAGAAAGCAGGTACGTCCTCCAGCACTCGTGCATGGAGAAGGAAGAAAGAAACGGAACACGGGATGGCAATTTCGAAGGAAAGAAGCAGATATCCCAAGAGAGCGAGAGAAGAGAAGACGAAAGACGGACTGCTGCTGTTGCTGTTGCTGCTTGCTGCAGAAGATGTGCTGCTGCTGCTGCAGCAAGTAGCAACAGCAACAGAAGAGAGAAAGAGAAGAAGAAGCCGAGACAGGAAAAGGAGAAGGAAAGCGAAAGCGGAGAGAAAAAGCAGAAAAGCAGGTTTAAAGGACAAAAAAAAAAGAAGACAAGACGAAGGAGACAAAGACGGGAACAGAGAAGCAGGTGAGGCAAAGAGAAAACAGAAAAAAGAATGTTCTCTAGGGGGAAGGGAAAGAGAGGAGTGCGCGAGAGACTCCGGAAATATGAGAGAAAAGAAAGAAGAGAGATAGAAAAGACACAGAGGGAGACGAGACGATGAGGACAAGGCCACCAAAGAAGAAGAAAAAAGGACGGGAAGAAAAGGTCAAAACACGTTTAGGAGAAGCAAACATTGCGTTTCCCCTGTCTTCTTTCAGCAGGAGAGAAGACAAGGTATACGAAGAAGAGAGCCGGAAATCAGACGAGAATGAAGGAAGATCTTTTCTTCTGTAGAAACGGGAGGAGACGGACAGAGAAGAGGACGCAGCCAGCTGGAGACAGGGAGCCAGACATGAAGAGGGGGAGACGAGACAGGAGAGGAGGGGACAAGGGAAAGCGACGGAGACAGCAACGAGAAGCGTGAGGAGGGAAGAGTTGCAAAGACAGCTGTCTCTCTCTCTGGACAAGAGAAACAGACGAGGAAGAGCAGCACGAGGAGCGAGGAGAGGTCACAGAACGAAGGTGAGAGAGGGAAGGAAAGAACCAGAAGAAGATTGAAGAAGAAAGAGAGTTCGAAGAAAGGACGCGTTTCCCGAGAAGCGTGGAGAGACGGCCAGGGGAGAAGCAGCCAGCCAAAGACACAGCAGACGACACTGCAGAAAGAAAAAGAACAAAGTAGACACGAAGCGAAGAAAAACAAAGAACTTCAGGCAAGAGAAAGAGTACACGCTTTCACCTGATGGTATGCATGCAGTCACGAGGAAGAAGTCGACACAGAACAAAGGCGCTGCTGAAGGGAGATATTTCGGCATGCCCTCGCAGATATGTCTTTTCACGTATAGACATCATGCACATATATAACTCAACACCACTACTGCTGCTGTTGCTGTTGCTGCTGCTGTTGCTGTTGCTGTTGCTGCTGCTGTTGCTGTTGCTGCTGCTGTTGCTGTTGCTGCTGCTGTTGCTGTTGCTGCTGCTGTTGCTGTTGCTGCTGCTGTTGCTGCTGCTGTTGCTGTTGCTGCTGCTGTTGCTGTTGCTGTTGCTGTTGCTGTTGCTGCTGCTGTTGCTGTTGCTGCTGCTGTTGCTGTTGCTGTTGCTGTTGCTGTTGCTGTTGCTGCTGCTGTTGCTGTTGCTGCTGCTGTTGCTGTTGCTGTTGCTGCTGCTGTTGCTGTTGCTGCTGCTGTTGCTGTTGCTGCTGCTGTTGCTGTTGCTGTTGCTGCTGCTGTTGCTGTTGCTGTTGCTGCTGCTGTTGCTGTTGCTGTTGCTGCTGCTGTTGCTGTTGCTGCTGCTGTTGCTGTTGCTGCTGCTGTTGCTGTTGCTGCTGCTGTTGCTGTTGCTGCTGCTGTTGCTGCTGCTGTTGCTGTTGCTGCTGCTGTTGCTGTTGCTGTTGCTGTTGCTGTTGCTGCTGCTGTTGCTGTTGCTGCTGCTGTTGCTGTTGCTGTTGCTGTTGCTGTTGCTGTTGCTGCTGCTGTTGCTGTTGCTGCTGCTGTTGCTGTTGCTGTTGCTGCTGCTGTTGCTGTTGCTGCTGCTGTTGCTGTTGCTGCTGCTGTTGCTGTTGCTGTTGCTGCTGCTGTTGCTGTTGCTGCTGCTGTTGCTGCTGCTGTTGCTGTTGCTGTTGCTGTTGCTGTGTTGTCTTTCGTGTTCCTTACATTCGCACATCACCACTCTTCTTTTTCTTGTGTTTTTCTTCGTTTTCTACTTTGTCTTTTTCTGTGTATCGACAGACGAAACACAGAAGAAAGAAACTCTTTCTCCTTCCCTTCTTCTTCTCCTCCTCCTCCTCTTCCTCTCCCTCCTCTTTGGAATGTGATTTTCTTTTCTCCTTACCGCTTGCATGACTTTGAACTTTCCGCTCGCGCACCAAAGAAGAAGCGGTTCTTCTCCCTGCTGCAGCACGCGCGACTGCATCGGCAGCACTTCGCGCTTCATTAGCGAAGCAACATAGCGAGCTTGACTTTGCTGGAGAAAACGAAAGTCATCTTCCTTTAGCAAATCTGCAGCAAGACTCTTGGCGCATGCAGGGAAAGTCCGGTGATCATCGCGCTGCACGATCGCTACGTCTTCATATTTCAAAGCTGCTTCTACAATTGCTGCATGCGCTTTTGCTGCTCCTTGGCTATCATCTGCTGCTGCTGCTGCTTCGCTTCCGCTCCCCCCTCCCCACCCGAAGAAATTCCACATTCGATGTCCAAGCGAATCTTCTTCCTCCTCGCGCTTTTCTGCCTCTTCAGCAGTCAACTCTCCTGGAGAAAAACAAAAGACGCAATGCGATAGGGAAAACGTCAGATGCATGCGAAATATGAGATGCATGTCAGGAAGATGCTGCATGCAATGCTGAAGATGCTGCATGCAGAGGTGTGCATGCAGCGAGAGAAATGTCTTCTTCGCGTACGGTGACCCAGTCAAACAGCAGCAGCAGATGAAGCAGTAGCACATGCACCAGCAGCAGATGCAACAGCAGCAGCAGATGCAACAGCAGCAGATGTAGCAGCAACGGCAGCAGCAGCAGATGCAGCAGCAACAGCAACGTCTGGGGGGGGGAAGAGGAGAAGCGAAGCAAGAGGAAGATGTTCAGACGAAGAAGAACAAAAGAGAGAAAGAGGACACTTGCAAAGAAGCAGCAAACGACGTACGAAGGAGAATGAACAAAGAGTCATCAAATGCAAAGAAACATAGAGGAAAGTCACAGAAGAGCACAACTGTGTGTACCGGGAAGCGAAGGGAAAAGAGAGCTACAGAATGTCAAAAGGACACTTGCAGAATGAAAGAAGAAAAAAGTCTTTCACTGCAGAAAGGCCAATGCAGCAGCAGCAGCAGATTGGCAAACACGCGGGAGGAGACGAACGCACGTGAAACACAGCAGCAGCAGCAGCAGTAGTCTATGAAAGAGAGCTCTCAGGGAGTGTTTACAGCAGCAGCGCAAACAGAAAGGAGTATGCAGGCTTTGCAGCACGTAACGCCAAGAGACGCGGAAGAGACTTGCAGCAGCAGATACAGCGAAAGATCAGCTGCAGCAGCAGCAGAGAGAAGCGCATGTATACATGCGGGTCTCCTGACGACGTGTGAAGAGACCGATACATGCACGCATCGAGCAGCAGACTGAGAGCGACGTGCAGCAGCAGCAGCAGAGAAGAGGATGATGAATATGCAGAAGCAGCAGCAGCAGTAGGAGCAAGAAAAGTGGAAGCAGCGGATGCATGCGCGCAGCAGGAGAGTTTGCAGAATTAGGGGTGTCTCGGCAACAGCAACAAGAGGATCAAGAAGAAGAGGAGGCCTGAAAATAGATGCAGTCGCATGCATTTTAAAAAAATTCGAAAGAAAAGGTCGCTTCAGCAGAAGGAGCAGTACTCACCTCCCATGTACCCGCAGATAAATTTTGTATACATCGATCCTTTCTCAGCACTGCAGCAACAGCAGCAGCAGCAGGACAGCAGCAAATAGACGATAGCAGCACAGCGAAAACAGCAGCACAGCAAAAACAGCAGCAAAGAGAAGATCGCAGCAAAGAGAAAACAGCAACAAAGAAAAGATCGCAGCAAAGAGAAGACAGCAGCAAAGAGAAGATCGCAGCAAAGAGAAGATCGCAGCAAAGAGAAGATCGCAGCAAAGAGAAGATCGCAGCACAAGAGAGGAAGGAGTCTCCAGATTCAAAACGCATGGGACAGGGGGGCATCATCGCAGAAGAGCAAGTTGCATCAGGAGCAGCAGTATCAGCAGCAGCAGCAACCGAACTGCAAATGTGAGTTTGTCTTGATTTCCTCTCTCTGATGATGACTTTTACATGTGAACGACACGATAACCTGACAGCTACTTCACCTGTCTTCAGCGGATCTTCTCACGTCTCCCTCTTCTGTCTCTGTGTCTCCCTCTGGAAATAGCAAATTGCGGATGAAAAGCGATAGCGCTTTATTTCAAAAAGCAAAATGCATGCAGCTACTCTGTCTCGGTATATGAATACGTGTATATATGTGACCCTGCCGATAGACACAGAAGAAGAAGAAATTGCATTGTATTTGAAGAAACTGCGTACTGCAGGAGGCTGGTTTTTTTCCTCAGGATTGTGGTCGTAGTGTCTCTCCTCCTGCTGCTGCTATTGTTGCTGCTGCTGCTGTGTTTTCCCCGGTGCATGCAAACTCTTCTTCTTTCTTCTTCTTTTTCTTCTTCTTTATAGAGAAAGCTACTGAGAGCATGTCTTGTGGGGGCCTGCATCTTGTTGCGCTGCTTCTTAGGGATGTGTTTGTCTCTCTCCTCGTTCCTTCTTCGACTGCAGCAGCAAAGAAGAAGAAGAAGAAGTTGCTGCTGTTGCTCACCGATCCAGGTCCTTCCAAATGAAGAGAGCGTTTTCTTCTGTCACTCCCGCTGCTGCTGCAACTCTTCACAGGCAATCCCGCATGCACAGCACACCGCAGCGAAAGAACTGCAAGTCCAGAAATTCTTCTGTCTCTCTCTTGATATCCTTGTCTCTCCGTCGCGATATATGTCTTGTATTTCTCTCTTCTGTCTCTTTCAGTCTCTCTAAAGACCCCCAAGCCAATTTCCTCCTTTCACTCTGTCACGCAACATGTTACTCTCTTCAACTCTATGTAAACAAATCTTCTTTCTATCTCTCACAATCTGGCTGTCTACATATATATATATATATATATATATCTATATATATATGTAGATATATGTAGAGAAGTCTCTCCTCAAGTATGTCAGTGCTCCTGCTGGTGCTGATGCTCTTCCTCAAGAAAATGAAGAAAAAGAAGAAGAATAAGAATGCATGCAGGCAAGACCTACCTGTCTACTTGTTTTTCAAGTTCTTCTGCAACATGCACTCTCTCTCTCTCGCCCTCCCTTCCTGTAGTCTTCTTCCCACGTAATCCACACTTATATATACATATATACATACAACTTCTACACAACTTCTTTATTTCTCTCTCTTTGTCTCCCTTCCTCTCTTCTCCTTTTCTCTTTCCCTGTGTCCCTTCCTGTCGTCTCCCTCTGTGGGTGTCTCGTGTCTCCCTTTCTTTCTCTTTTGCTTTGCGCTAGCACCTACTCGACGAAATTTTGTTTTGTGCAGGGGTCTTGTGGGGAGAGTGCAGCTACAGTTTGAAAGGCCTTCGAAGGAGAGCCGAAGATCTCCACCCATCGCAGATTCAGCGCTGCCTTCGAAACAGTTTCTCCTTCGTCAATGTTTCTGTAGAGATTCGCGACGGTCAGTTTCCCCACAAGTGGTTTGCACAAATCATCGAAGAGAAGTTCTACGTCCTTCTTCCGCAGCGAACGCACATGCAGACCCTTGACGAAGGAAAGAAACTCCTGCATGCATGCATGCAAGATACACATATATAGACACCCACAGAGAAGTCACACAATCCTTTTTCACTTTTCTTCTCATTCTCCTCTTCCTCTGTCGTCTTCTGCTTCTTCTTCTTCTTCTTCTGCTCTGCATGCAATTTGCTGGTGCTGCTGCTCATCCTCCTGCTGCACCTGCTGCTGCTCATCCTGCTGCTGCTGATCCAGCTGCTGCTGGTGGTATTCTGGCTGCTGCTGCTGATCCTGCTGCTACTGCTGATGCTGCTGCTGCTACTGCTGATGCTGCTGCTGCTACTGCTGATCCTGCTGCTGCTGCTGATGCTGCTGCTGCTGCTGATGCTGTTGCTGCTGCTGCTCCGCACAGGTAGCTGCTGTTTGAGGGGGGCACCCCACACTGAGGAGACCGCGTCTCCAGCAGTTGTGGGGTGTTGTCTCTGCTTCATGCACACCCCGAGAGAGAGACGCATGCAGCGGGAAGACTTTCTGCATCTCGAAGAGGGACAGATACATCTGCAGAATGTGCATCCTGCAGGGGGACGAGCTGCTGCTGCTGCGCATGCAAAGACGACTTCTTACCTCGAAGTCCACCATGTCGGAGGTATTCGCGTCGATGCTATGAAATGCTTGAGCAATCGATCCGTATTTATTTTTCAGCGTTCCTCGAACGAGGTCGCGGACTTCCTTGACCTTCTCCAGCGATTCCTCATGCGAAAGAACTTCTTCCTCTTCGCTTTTCTTCTTTTTCTTCTTCGCGTCTCCTTCTGCCGGGTGCGTTTCTTCCTCTTCAGCTGCTGCTGCTTTCCGCTCTTTCTTCTTCTTCTTCGCTTTTTTCTTGCTGCTTCCACCTGTTTCGGCCTCAGCAGCAGCATCAGCAACAGCAGCAGCATCAGCAACAGCAGCAGCATCAGCTACAGCAACAGCAGCAGCATCAGCACCAGCAGCAGCAGGATGAGCATCAGCAGGAGCACCAGCAGGAGCAGCAAGAGCGTCAGCAGGATTAGCAGCACGACTTCGCTGTGCTTTTTCTTCAGCTTCAAATGCTGCTGTTGTCTCTGCTTCTTGCTCTTCTTTGTCTTCTCTCGCTTCCTTCTTTTGACCAGCACCAGGAGCAGCAGCAGATGAGACAGCAGCAGTAGTTGCTGCTCCCACTGCACCTCCTGATTTACTCGGTTTCCGTTTACCGCTGCTGCTGCTGAGGCGTCTTTCTTTTTTCTTCTCATACATCATCCTCTCCGTATCCACAGCTCCACGCAGCAGGCTGCTATTCGCTCCAACAACAGCATCTTCATCTTCTTCTTGTTCTCCTCCTCCTCCTGCTGCTGCTGCTGCAGCACTGCTGACATCCTTGCGCACTTTGCTGCTTTTGTTGCTGCTGCTGCTGCTGTCAGAGCTTTTTCTGCTGCTGCTGCTGCTATCGGAGTCTTTCCTGCTGCTGCTGCTGCTCTTTGAAGGGTCGTAGAAGGCACCTTGTCCTTCGGCTTCCAGAATCCAAGCTGGAATTTGCTGCTGCTCTTCCCCCCCATATTTGGCATTAGCCTGCTGCACGAAGGCCTCCGAGAGACGAGACAGATGCTTTTCAAAATTCTCACGCGATAGAGCCAACAGCTGCAGCACACACACACAAACACACACAGAAACAGCAATGCCAAAGTGCACGCAGCAGCAGCAGCAGCAATTCAAACAGCATGCAGCAGCAGATGATTCTCAAGCAGCGTCAATTCACATCATCTGTAGAGACATGCACAGCCGTCTCCTTTATTTTAAAAACTACACGGAAAACATGAACTCTATCGCGTCTTTGATATTCTGCAACACGAGAGATGCGTGCAGCACCAGCAGCAGCAACAACAGCAGCAGCAACAACAGCAGCAGCAACAACAGCAGCAGCAACAACAGCAGCAGCAACAACAGCAGCAGCATCAGCAGCGACAACAACAACAACAGCAGCAGCAGCAACAGCAAAAGTAGCAACAGCAGTAGGAACAGCAGTAGGAACAGCAGTAGGAACAGCAGTAGCAACAGCAGTAGGAACAGCAGTAGGAACAGCAGTAGGAACAGCAGTAGGAACAGCAGTAGCACAGAGAAAGTGCAGATATCGACTAGTTGACTGCTGCTGCGGTCTCGTGGTCTGTTCTCAGGCAGGAGTTTCCTGTCTCCACCCCACATGTGCTGTGTCCTACACTTCACTTTGTAGAGATGTCGATGAAAGTCTGATCAGAGACGCCGCTGCTTCAAAAGACTTATGCAGATGCATGCGTCGCCTGAAAGAGCACTTTGAACATGTCTTCTTGCATGCAGGAAAAGAGTGCAGCTTTCCTGCATGCACCCCTCCAAAGCTTCTCCGGCTTTGCATGCATGATTTATATAGGGGAAGGAAAGTTCTCTAAAAAGGAGAAAAGAATAGTGCAAAAGAAACAACACTCGCGCTACAACAGTCGAGCTGCGAGAAAGAGCAGCAAAACTATTGGTGTTTTCTCTGACCTTCACATCTGTCTTGGCAACGCAGGTAGCTGTGCGAGGCTGTTCGTTGATAAAAGCAATTTCTCCCAGATAATCACTTGCATGCAGAACCACAACAATTTGATGCGGTTCGCCTTCTGCTTCCGCTTTCTCCACATACACTTCTCCTTCGTAAATGATATAGAAACAATCTGCTGCCGAGCCTGCCTGAATGATGATCTCATGCTCTAGATACTCTTCCACCTGCACAAAGCGCAGCAGCAGCAGCAGCAAAGAGCAACAGCAACAGCAGCAGCAAAGAGCAGCATCAAAACACATGCAGAAACATCTGTATGAAGGATGACACTTTCAGTTGATGTTGATGTTTTGGAAAGATGTTTGCAAAGTTTTTTCTTTTCTTCTTCTTTTTAATTGAGCTCTCTCGTTTCTCTACCGAGACAATTCAAAGAAGACGCATGATGCAAAGAATACCGACAAATATCATTTTTTCTTTTCCTCCCCGCATGCGCATGCAGACGCATGCAGTTTGACGAAAGAAACATATAGAGCTTGATCGAAAGCCTCTGACAATTGCAGATAATCCAGGAAAACCCAACCGCATGCGATGGAAGATGAACCTCTACGAGACACGTGTGAATACTCCGCGGTGTCGACTGCTTCCCATCTATCAATTGACGTGTCTCCTGCTCCTGCTGCTCGTGCTGCTGCTCCTTCTCCTTCTTCTCCTTCTGCTTCTTCTCCTTCTCTTTCTTCTGCTTCTTATCCTTCTTCTCCTTCTGTTTCTTCTCCTTCTGCTTCTTCTCCTTCTCTTTCTTCTGCTTCTTCTCCTGCTTCTCCTTCTGCTTCTTCTGCTTCTTCTCCTTCTCTTCTTCTGCTTCTTCTCCTTCTCCTTCTTCTCCTTCACTTTTTTCTTCTTTCTTCTTTTTGTGTGGAGGTTGTTGTGTCTCCTTCTTCTTCTTCGTGTGATGCGTGTCAACATGTTGTTTCTTGCAGCCTGCATTTCTTTCGTCTTTGTTGCTTCTTTGTAAAAAGGATGTCTCTGCTTCTCTCTCTTTGAGACAAAGGGATATCTCCTTCCTTCCCCACACCCACTCCGTCGATTCCGTGTCTACTTTTCCCGCCTGGGCGTCTCTGTGTCTATCGATCGATGCCCCATTCCCCAACAAAAAGAGACCGAAAAGGAAGAAGAAGAGAAAGAAGAAAAAGAAGAGAAAGAAGAAAAAGAAGAGAAAGAAGGAAAAGAAGAGAAAGAAGGAAAAGAAGAGAAAGAAGAAAAAGAAGAGAAAGAAGAAAAAGAAGGGAAAGAAGAAAAAGAAGAGAAAGAAGAAAAAGAAGGGAAAGAAGAAAAAGAAGAGAAAGAAGAAAAAGAAGAGAAAGAAGAAAAAGAAGAGAAAGAAGGAAAAGAAGAAGAAGGGAAAGAAGAAGAAGAAGAAGGGAAAGAAGAAGGAGAAGAAGGGGAAAAAGAAGGAGAAGAAGGGAATATAGAAGAAGAAGTGCTGTTTGAACTGCTTCTACAAACTCCTCCAGCAAGAGAAGAAATGCCCATATTGAGAACAAGGGTGGGGGAGGGAGGTGAAGCTGCGTTTTGGAGACATCTCTTTCAAACGGTGTAGACACATGCATGCATGCACATACACAAAGAGAGAGAGAAAGGAAGAAAGAGAAAGGAAGAAAGAGAAAGACAGAACGAGAGAAAGAGAGAACGAGAGAAAGAGAGAGAGACATACACATATATATATATATATATATATATACAGATATATATAGAGAGAGAGATTGAGCGGTATACATATATATATATAGAGAGAGAGAGAGAGATACATATGTATACGTATAGAGAGAGAGCAATAGAAATTATACACATATATATATATATATATGTATATGTGTGTATATGTATATATGTATATATGTAGGGAGTAGTATATGAGAGACATGAACGTAGATCTACAAGTAGAGACAGAGAGGTCTCTGGAGAGCAGCAGATTGATATTGAAGTTGAGAAAGAAGAAGAGAGAGGAAGACGTGCGTCGGTATGGATGAAGATATTTGATTATGAAGAGAGATTTCCTGTCTCCATGAAATAAATTCACATGTAGTCGCACTGCTGCATGCACCTTGCTGCTGCTGCTGTTGCTGCTGCTGTTGCTGCTGCTGCTGTTGCTGCTGCTGTTGCTGCTGCTGCTGTTGCTGCTGCTGTTGCTGCTGCTGGTGCTGCTGTTGCTGCTGCTGCTGCTGCTGTTGTTGCTGCTGTTGCTGCTGTTGTTGCTGCTGCTATTGTTGTGTTTCCTTACTATGATAGCAGCAGCAATGCTCTTGATTTCCGCTTCCGTGAGGAGATTGATGATGGAGACGCTTTTGAGGAACTCGGCAATGACAGGGACATCGAGGTGGAGAGGTCTGTGCTGCTGCTGCTGCTGGGCCTCGGGTCTCGGGGAAGAAGTTCGCTCTTCTTCCTTCGAAACAATAGCCTTTGTTTGCTGCTCTGCGTAGCGAAGGAACTCGGGGAAGTAGGGATGCAGCAGCTCCACAAAATACTTCTTTTGCAGCGAATAGACCTGCAACAAGTGCGACGCCGAAGAAGAAAAAAGAAGCAGCAGCAGCAGCAGCATTAGAAACAACAGCAGCAGCATTAGAAACAGCAGCAGGAGGAGGAGAAACAGCAGCAGCAGGAGGAAGAAGAAGAAGAGCAGCACCTGCATGAAAAGAGAGAGTGTAGAGAGGAGAGAAACGTTGTAATTTTTCATGTCTCCTCGTCGTTATGGAGAGCACTGAGTTCAGCAGCAGCAGCAGCAGCAGGAGGAGATAGTGAACTGAAATGCTGGGGTGACTTGGGATGTTGACTGTTTTCTCTGCAACTCTGGCATGCGTATCGGTATCTCCCTCCTTCCCCTGCTTCCTTCTTCACGCACTTCTGCTGCTGCTGCTACAGCAACAGCACTTGCATGCAGAGAGAGCATGTTCAACCCATACAAGTTAGACCCCACAGAAGAAAGAAAGCAAGCAGAAACTGCCCTCGACGGGGAAGAGAAATTTCACCTGCACGGGAGTTTTGGCAATAATATAGCAGCTGCACGGTTCATCCTTGATGCTGGGGAGATCTCCGAAGAAACATGCCGAATTAAACGTTTGCAGCACCTTACACGGCTTTCCTGCATGCATGCAGCATCTCTACACACTTGCATGCATGCATGCAGCATCTCTACACACTTGCATGCATGCATGCAAAATTAGAAATCGATGTCGATGCAACTGCTCCAATGCATGCACGTGGATATACATTTTTGGAATCGAAGAGCGCCTGCGTCGTCTTCGTCGTTTGCATGCACTTCGGTGCAGTCCCGCAGCAGCAGCAGATGCAGCAGCAGCAGCAACAGCAACAGCAGCAGCAGCAGCAGCAACAGCAACAGCAGCAACAGCAACAGCAGCAGCAGCAACAGCAACAGCAGCAGCAGCAACAGCAGCAGCAGCAATAGCAGCAGCAACACCAACAGCAGCAGCATCAGCAGCAGCATTAGCAGCAGCGAGAGTGCAGAGTTCTTGCTTCTTTACGACGCAGAGCTTCCTCGTCGAAGAAATAGAAGCAGCAGCAGCAGCACAGCAGAAGATGCAGCAGCAGTAGCAGCTTCGAATCAAACAAGAAAGATTTGTCTCGCAATCGACGCGCATGCGTATACTCCTTGCAATCGCCAGAGACAGAAACTCGCTGTATATCCCCTATGCTCCTATGGTTACCCCAACACCTTCTGCATCTATACATCTACATATATAGAATAGAAGGAAAAACATATACAGACATGTGGAAAAATATACAATATACATATCTATATAAAGAAATGAACGTATATCTATATGGAAATGTGTATATCAATCATATACATATATATATATATATATATGTATATAGAGCTAAACATATACATATATATATATATATATATATATATTGTAGGAGGACGTGTTTACCGGGCCCCATGTAGAGTTCTGTTGCAACAGTGCCTGATTTTAGAACAAGAAATTTGAAAGCTTCTTCTCCTTCGATGATGAGAGGAGTGTGAATTCCATGACATTCGAGTTTCATCTTCTTCGCGATGAGCAGACGCGTCTCTGCTGGAATTTCCTTCAGCACAGGTACTGTCTCCAGCAGCAACACGCAGTCTTCATGCTCCTGCAACAGCAGCAGCAACAGCAACAACAGCAGCACCAGCAACAGCAGCAGCAGCAAAAGCAACAGCAGCAGCAACAGCAGTAGCAGCATCAACAACACAGGCGAAGCAGCAGCAGCAGCAACAACATAGACAGCAGCAGCGCAGAGAGCAGGAGAGAACACAGCAGCAGCAGCTGCTGCTACTGCAGGAGAGAGATTAGCAGCAAAGAACAAGAAAAGGAAGAAAAAGAAGAAGACTTCTGCTGTCGTCATCTAGAAGGAAGGGCAAACATTTCCTCAGAAAGACGGAAGCAGGGACAGCAGGAGACAGAGACAGCAGGAGACAGAGACAGCAGGGAACAGAGACAGCAGGAGACAGAGACAGCAGGGGACAGAGACAGCAGGAGACAGAGACAGCAGGAGAGCCTGGCCGGTGATTGGCAGAGACAGGTAAAGTCGTTGTAGATGAAGCGTATTTTAAAGCGCGCGTTCTCTGCTGTTGTTTTCCGCGAGTGTCTAGATATCTCTTTTTCTTTGCATGCAAGTGGGTTGAAGAAATACCTTCGCTTGTTCGTCTGAGAGAAGTTGCTGCAGCTTGCCCTCGGAGGAATCTTCGACCGCGTTGGAGTCGTCGGCGTCGAGCTGCTGCGCTGCCTCAGCAGGAGGGGCGTTGTTGCTGAGCTGTTGTCGGGTTTTTCTGCTCTTCTGCGCTTTAGACTTCTCAGCTCTTCCTGTCTCCTTCTGCTTGCGTCGTCTCGTCTCACTTTTGATGTGGCCTTGAGCGCTATACATGCGTCCTGCTCTCCTTCGGAAATCCATTTCAAACTTCCGCAGCTGCTGCTCAAACTCCGCGCGAGGCAGCCCCAGCACCTGCAACAGCAGCAGCAGCAGCAACAGCAACAGCAGCAGCAACAGCAGCAACAGCAGCAGCAGCAGCAGCAACAGCAACAGCAACAGCAGCAGCAGCAGCAACAGCAACAGCAGCAGCAACAGCAGCAGCAGCAGCAGCAACAGCAACAGCAACAGCAACAGCAGCAGCAGCAGCAACAGCAACAGCAACAGCAACAGCAACAGCAGCAGCAACAGCAACAGCAGCAGCAACAGCAGCAGCAACAGCAGCAACAGCAACAGCAACAGCAGCAGCAACAGCAGCAGCAACAGCAGCAGTAGCAACAGCAGCCAGAGCAGCAGCAACAGCAGCAGATGCAGCAACAGCGAGAGCAAGACGCTCTCCACAGAGATACGCGAGATACGGGGAAAAGAGAAGATAGAGACAGGGAGTAGGGTGAAGGCAGAACACAGAGAGCCAGGGAAACACAGAGAGGGAGGTCGATGATGACAAGGAGAGACACGCAGAGAGAGAGAAGAGGGAGACTGTAGGGGGGGAGAGGCACTCTCTGCAGCAGCATTAGAAAGACGTCTCTTCGTGCAGGCACACGATGACAGCAACAACGTCGAGAAGAATAAAGCTGCTTTGTCCAAGTATATATTTCACATGTCTAAACAGTCGTCGTATTACACGAGAGAGAGCAGCAACAAAAACCCCGGGGGCAAGTGCATGCCTGCCCGGGATGATGATGAAAATGCAGCAGCAGCAGCAACAGCAACAGCAGCAACAGCAGAAACAGCAGCAGCAGCAACAGCAGAAACAGCAGCAGCAGCAACAGCAACAGCAAGAGCAACAGCAGCAACAGCAGGAGCAGCAGAAACAGCAGGAGCAGCAGGAGCACGCGTTGCTCATGCTGCGGGAGAAGAGCAACTGAGAGACGACAACTTTGGTGGGATGCAGCGAAGAAGGTGGACAGCCAAACATGTGTGTGTATGCACAAAGAGAGAGGCACTCCCTACAACGCATGCAGTTTTTGCTTTGATCGTAGCAGTGCGAGTCTGCCTCTTCAAAATCGCAAGTTCTCCGAAATACTCTCCCTTGTGATAAACACGGAGTTCTGCTTCTTCATCTTCTTCTTGTTCTTCATCTTTGTCTTCCTCTTCTCCATCTCTTGTTGCCGAAGCGACCCCGCGGGTGCCCTTGTCACCACGAGCAGCAGCAGCAGCAGAAGGTTTGATATCTTTGACAACTGCTGCTTCACCTTCTTTCAGCAAGTAGAAGGTGTCAGGCTCGTCGAATTCCCGCAAAATTACACTTTTCGCTGGAAATTCTTCTTCCTCAAAACAACGCGCAAGACGTCGAGCTGCAAATCCCTCCAAACGACTCAGAATTGGAACTGTTTTCAACAGCTGCTGCACCTCCGCAACCTTCCGCATGCGCTGCACCAGCAGCGTCTGCATGTGCAGTCCAACGTCAAACAACACAACAACTAGTCAGCAGCACCAGGCATGCAGCAGGGATGCTGTAGCAGCAACAGCAAGAATACAAGAGACAGCAGCAGAAACCGAAGAGACAGCAGCAAGAACCCACAAGACAGCAGCAAAACCCAAAGAAGCAGCAGCAATGCAATAGAAGCAGCAGTAGTAATGCAATAGAAGCAGCAGCAATGCAATAGAAGCAGCAGTAGTAATGCAATAGAAGCAGCAGCAATGCAATAGAAGCAGCAGTAGTAATGCAATAGAAGCAGCAGTAGTAATGCAATAGAAGCAGCAGCAATGCAATAGAAGCAGCAGTAGTAATGCAATAGAAGCAGCAGCAATGCAATAGAAGCAGCAGTAGTAATGCAATAGAAGCAGCAGCAATGCAATAGAAGCAGCAGTAGTAATGCAATAGAAGCAGCAGCAATGCAATAGAAGCAGCAGTAGTAATGCAATAGAAGCAGCAGCAATGCAATAGAAGCAGCAGTAGTAATGCAATAGAAGCAGCAGCAATGCAATAGAAGCAGCAGTAGTAATGCAATAGAAGCAGCAGCAATGCAATAGAAGCAGCAGTAGTAATGCAATAGAAGCAGCAGCAATGCAATAGAAGCAGCAGTAGTAATGCAATAGAAGCAGCAGCAATGCAATAGAAGCAGCAGTAGTAATGCAATAGAAGCAGCAGCAATGCAATAGAAGCAGCAGTAGTAATGCAATAGAAGCAGCAGCAATGCAATAGAAGCAGCAGTAGTAATGCAATAGAAGCAGCAGCAATGCAATAGAAGCAGCAGTAGTAATGCAATAGAAGCAGCAGCAATGCAATAGAAGCAGCAGTAGTAATGCAATAGAAGCAGCAGCAATGCAATAGAAGCAGCAGTAGTAATGCAATAGAAGCAGCAGTAGTAATGCAATAGAAGCAGCAGCAATGCAATAGAAGCAGCAGTAGTAATGCAATAGAAGCAGCAGCAATGCAATAGAAGCAGCAGTAGTAATGCAATAGAAGCAGCAGCAATGCAATAGAAGCAGCAGTAGTAATGCAATAGAAGCAGCAGCAATGCAATAGAAGCAGCAGTAGTAATGCAATAGAAGCAGCAGCAATGCAATAGAAGCAGCAGTAGTAATGCAATAGAAGCAGCAGCAATGCAATAGAAGCAGCAGTAGTAATGCAATAGAAGCAGCAGCAATGCAATAGAAGCAGCAGTAGTAATGCAATAGAAGCAGCAGCAATGCAATAGAAGCAGCAGTAGTAATGCAATAGAAGCAGCAGCAATGCAATAGAAGCAGCAGTAGTAATGCAATAGAAGCAGCAGCAATGCAATAGAAGCAGCAGTAGTAATGCAACAGAAGCAGCAGCAATGCAATAGAAGCAGCAGTAGTAATGCAATAGAAGCAGCAGCAATGCAATAGAAGCAGCAGTAGTAATGCAATAGAAGCAGCATCTTGGAAGTCTGCTGTTTCGTGGATTGATGTGGACATCGTCTTTAAATCAATTTGCTGATTCTCTTGATTCGCCTCAGAGGGAGGCAGGACAACATTTAGAGCATCCCCACATGCATTCACTTCATTCTTCGCATCCCTTCTGTGTGTATGCTACTGCTGCAACAGCAGCAGCACCAGCAGCGCTCCCCACCACATGCAAATGCATGCAGAGATCTCTCTCCGTCTATCATGAGCTAGAAAAATACTGCAGAAAAACACATCTTTTTCCTCTCCTGCTGCATGCGCTATCCATCGACTCAGCAGGGCATGCTGCTGCGTTTCACTGTGCATGCGCCGTCTACATGCAAGCAGCAGTTGCATGCAGCTCATCATCTCGCAGCAGTTGCATGCAGCTCATCATCTCGCAGCAGTTGCATGCAGCTCATCATCTCGCAGCAGTTGCATGCAGCTCATCATCTCGCAGCAGTTGCATGCAGCTCATCATCTCGCAGCAGTTGCATGCAGCTCATCATCTCGCAGCAGTTGCATGCAGCTCATCATCTCGCAGCAGTTGCATGCAGCTCATCATCTCGCAGCAGTTGCATGCAGCTCATCATCTCGCAGCAGTTGCATGCAGCTCATCATCTCGCAGCAGCTGCATGCATCAGCTCGCTGAAGCTGCATGCATTTAGAGAAAAAGATGTAGATGAGAGATCGTCGTCACATGGATATGAAGATTCAACGCAGCAGAAAGGGGTAGTAACCAGGGAAGCAGGAGAAGTTGAGAGAGGAAATTCAGATGAACAGTTTCTTTCTGTATTGTTGAAGAGAGTCAGTGTCGACTCTCGAATGAAAGTTGCTGCGTGAAGTGGAATTCCCAACGGAGACTCCTCATGCAGGCAGCAGTTGTGAGGTGTGTCTCTTCATTGAGCGGAAAATTCCCGTGCATGCAGCAAGACCCTCGGAGAAACCTTGATGCTGCCAAAGACTGCATGCATTGATTACGCAGTCCGCCTCGGGTTGTTGCAGAAAGGATGTTCGCGCAAAGAGATCTCACGTTCATTCGCAAAGACGACGCCAAAAGCAGAAAGCAGCAACCGCAGCAGCAGCAGCAACAGAAACAGCAGCAGCAGCAACAGCAGCAACGTCTTCGCGTCTGTCTCCACGCGGTGTCCAGACACCGCAGCAAAGGGTGCGACACAACTTCGAGACAACATCGCGTAAAGACAGACGCGAAGACATTGCTGCTGTTGCTGCTGGTGTTGCTGTTGCTGCTGCTGGTGTTGCTGTTGCTGCTTTCTGCTTTTGAATTTATCTTTTCCTGCTGCTGCTGCTGCTGCATCTTTTCTTGCTGCTGCATCTTTTCTGCTGCTGCATCTTTTCCTGCTGCTGCATCTTTTCCTGATGCTGCTGCTGCTGCATCTTTTGCTTCTTCTTTCTCTTCTGCTTTTGACACACCCACCGACTCGCTCATCTTTGCAACAGGCTGCGTGACGACAGATGAAGAAGGAACTTTGCTGCAGCAGCAGCAGCAAGTGCAGGAAGTGGACAGGCGAGGAAGGCAGGTGCCCGAGAGACAGAGGGGGAAAGAGGCGAGTCGCAGAGCGATGAAGAAAGAAATCGACAGAACAGAAAGAAACGCACCTCGAACTGTGATTCGAAGATCTTTCTTTCAAGAACGTAGACGACGCAGGGGTCACGAGCGCATGCAGCGAGTTCATTGGCTTTGTGGGAAATCAATTCCTCTGAAAACAGCAGTGCTGGAGCTGCTTTCTCTGTTTCCACAGATTCCATGAGAAACCCCTGCAGACAATAGCAGCAGCAGCAGATGCATGCAGACAATAGCAGCAGCAGCAGATGCATGCAGACAATAGCAGCAGCAGCAGATGCATGCAGACAATAGCAGCAGCAGCAGATGCATGCAGACAATAGCAGCAGCAGCAGATGCATGCAGACAATAGCAGCAGCAGCAGAGGCATGCAGACAATAGCAGCAGCAGCAGATGCATGCAGACAATAGCAGCAGCAGCAGAGGCATGCAGACAATAGCAGCAGCAGCAGAGGCATGCAGACAATAGCAGCAGCAGCAGATGCATGCAGACAATAGCAGCAGCAGCAGATGCATGCAGACAATAGCAGCAGCAGCAGATGCATGCAGACAATAGCAGCAGCAGCAGATGCATGCAGACAATAGCAGCAGCAGCAGATGCATGCAGACAATAGCAGCAGCAGCAGAGGCATGCAGACAATAGCAACAGCAGCAGATGCATGCAGACAATAGCAGCAGCAGCAGATGCATGCAGACAATAGCAGCAGCAGCAGATGCATGCAGACAATAGCAGCAGCAGCAGATGCATGCAGACAATAGCAGCAGCAGCAGATGCATGCAGACAATAGCAGCAGCAGCAGCACATGCATGCAGACAATAGCAGCAGCAGCAGCAGATGCATGCAGACAATAGCAGCAGCAGCAGATGCATGCAGACAATAGCAGCAGCAGCAGCAGATGCATGCAGACAATAGCAGCAGCAGCAGATGCATGCAGACAATAGCAGCAGCAGCAGATGCATGCAGACAATAGCAGCAGCAGCAGATGCATGCAGACAATAGCAGCAGCAGCAGATGCATGCAGACAATAGCAGCAGCAGCAGATGCATGCAGACAATAGCAGCAGCAGCAGATGCATGCAGACAATAGCAGCATATGCATGCAGAATCGAGCCTCCACGCATGCACAAATCATTTCCACCGAAAGAGCGATGCATGCAGCCAGAGAGACATCGCCAGGTCGCAGGTGCATGCGCAAGCCCTTCCTTCTTTTTTTTTTTTCTGCACGAAAGCATGCGGAGAGGCAAGACTTCAACACTGAACGAAGACACGCTGACGATGCATGCGCATCCAAGAAAGAAACGAATGCTTGGCTACGGAAACAACAATCTTCCCTTCTTCTTTTTCTTTTTCTTCAGTTGCTGCAGTGAAGAGACTTCGCTTGCATGCAAACGACTGGCAGCACATGTGCACGTAGAGAACATGAGGCCGCGCATGCAGCAGAGAGGAAGGCAGCGCATGCAAGCCCTGCATGCAAAGAGAGAGGAATGCATGCAAAGAGAGAGGGCATGCATGCAAAGAGAGAGGGAATGCACGCAAAGAGAGAGGGAATGCATGCAAAGAGAGAGGGAATGCATGCAAAGAGAGAGGGCATGCATGCAAAGACAGAGTGAATGCACGCAAAGAGAGAGGGAATGCATGCAAAGAGAGAGGGAATGCATGCAAAGAGAGAGGGAATGCATGCAAAGAGAGAGGGAATGCATGCAAAGAGAGAGCGCATGCATGCAAAGAGAGAGGGAATGCACGCAAAGAGAGAGGGAATGCACGCAAAGAGAGAGGGAATGCATGCAAAGAGATCCTTGAAAGGAGTCCGCGTCGGTTTGAAGAAGAATTTGCTCTACATCTCCCCCGTCCTCTCTCCCGGAGACAAAGACGAGACAGGGAGAGATGAAAGAAAGAGTTTTGGTGAGTTTTGGTTTTCATGGGGGGGGGACGCATGCATCTGTCGCGAGCTGCGGGTCGTCTTCCTACACATAAACATCCCTACTTCTACTGAAGCTGTGCACAGCAGCAGCAGCAGCAGCAAAAGTTCTCCACAGCAGCAGCAGGAGAAAGATTCTTCACAGCAGCAGCAGCAGTGTTTGTTTCTACAATGACTCGTTTCGTATTGCATTTGTCAATCAAGAAGATGTAGATTTCCAGAAAGTTCTGTGGAGAGACGGAAGCTTACCTTCGCAAACTGCTGCTCGCAGAAAAGAAAAGGAAGAAGAGAAGAAGCAAAGACGAGAAAAGTTGAAGGTTTGCTTGAAGAAAAAAAGATGCAGCAGCTGGATACGGATAGAGACAGAAATGCAGAAAGCATAAAGTCTCTTACAGCGCGAAGGAGATCCACAGTTCCCGAGAAGAGAATATAAAGGGGGCAAGAAGTATCATTTGCTTTTTGGAAACGCTCAGCAGCAGAAATCTTCTTCATCTCCAGCTTGTGAATAAGCTGCAGCCGAGTACGTGGAAAAAGAACATCCCAAGGTTCATGCAGTTCCAAAATATCATCTACAGCTGCCTCTGCCTCTGTGAAACCCAACTGCATCTTTCTCTGAAGTGCTGCAGCAGCAACAACAGCAACAGCAACAGCAGCAACAGCAATAGCAGCAACAGCAATAGCAGCAACAGCAATAGCAGCAACAGCAATAGCAGCAACAGCAACAGCAGCAACAGCAATAGCAGCAACAGCAATAGCAGCAACAGCAATAGCAGCAACAGCAATAGCAGCAACAGCAATAGCAGCAACAGCAATAGCAGCAACAGCAATAGCAGCAACAGCAATAGCAGCAACAGCAATAGCAGCAACAGCAATAGCAGCAACAGCAATAGCAGCAACAGCAATAGCAGCAACAGCAACAGCAGCAACAGCAATAGCAGCAACAGCAATAGCAGCAACAGCAATAGCAGCAACAGCAATAGCAGCAACAGCAATAGCAGCAACAGCAATAGCAGCAACAGCAATAGCAGCAACAGCAATAGCAGCAACAGCAATAGCAGCAACAGCAATAGCAGCAACAGCAATAGCAGCAACAGCAATAGCAGCAACAGCAATAGCAGCAACAGCAATAGCAGCAACAGCAATAGCAGCAACAGCAATAGCAGCAACAGCAATAGCAGCAACAGCAATAGCAGCAACAGCAATAGCAGCAACAGCAACAGCAGCAACAGCAACAGCAATAGCAGCAAAAGCGCAGCAGCAACAGCAGGAGACGGGGAAGCAGGATCGACAACAGCAACAACAGCAGCAGCAACAGCGTGAGGGACAGCAGCGGGAGCAACAACAGGAGGAGGGGCAGCAACAGCAGCAAATAGCAACAGCTGCAGAGGGGGTAGCAGCAAGAGCAGTTGCAGTCGGAGGAGTATGCATGCATAGATATGACCCGCATATGTACAGTAACAGCAGCAAGACGAGATAGGCGTGAGAAGGGGGAAGATACGAGGGAAAAATACAGCAGCAGAGAGAACATTCAAGCAGCAGTAATAACAGCAGAGAGCCAACAACAGCAGATCTCTACGTAAAGCCGTGGAAATTCAGCTGGAGAAGAAGAATAATCATCAGATAAGAGCAGCAGAAGAGGAATAGACGATGAGGAGAAAACAAGAGAAGGAGAACAGAGAAGCAAAGTCGCTGCAGGAGATGCAGCAAGCCGGATGCACATCGAAAATCACAAGAACACTACCACAACATCGTGTGTTGAGATGTGTATATATATATATATACATTGGCTCTATATACGTATTTATATATCCATATATATATATATATATATATATATGGATATATGTATACTCCTATATGTAGAATATAGACGATCAAGATCAATAGAACAAATGTATATATATAATGTAGGAGATCAATATAAATGTGTTGCATATACATATATCTATATATATATATACATGCATATAATAGTAGTGAGTGTATAATAATATAGAGAAGAGCAAAATGGTGAAGGTAGAAGGAAGAGTCTAGTTACATCTTGAGGATTACATGGATACGTAGATCTTAAGAATCATATACAGCAGAGACATATACAGAATGCTGCATATTACAGAGTAGAGAGTGAGTTATGGAAATGCGAAAGAGGAGGAAAACAACGTTGGTGCTGCAGGGCACGCGCATGCAGCACTGCTGCTACGCTGTTCACATTTAAAAGACACAAACAGAGAGAGAAAGAAAAGGATATCAAGAAGAGAGAGATTCGTGTAGGGAAGCAAAAATATCAAGAAGACAGAGATTCATATAGAGAAAAGCGAAGATATCAAGAAGAATAGAATAAAGCAAAGATATTAGAGATACATATATATATATATATATATATATATACATGTACTGATTGAGGCATTGAGAGAGAGAGTGTTTCGTGCAGAGGGATATTCATATAGAGATATATACATGTGTAGAGACATGGAGAAGTGGACAGAGAGAGAAGAAGAAGACAGAAAGAAGTGGAATGAAAGAGAAAGAAAGACAAACAGGCAGATCCTAAAGACACCGCGCGACACTCAATATATATATGTAAAGCTTTGTTTGTGTCTATGAACATATATATAAATATATGTAGAGACATCCAATTCTGGCGTGCCCTCAAAGAAGGGAAAGAGGATGAGTGTAAGGCCAGAGACTGAAGAAAGAAGTAACATTCTCTTTATTCTTCACATGTCTTTCTATCTCTATTGTTCTCAGGATTCCCTGTCTTTATGTATCCCTCCTTACAAGAGGGTTTGAGAGTAGTGTGAGTGCGACGACTGCGTGGAATGGGTCGAGGAACAGAAGAAGCACCAGGAGCAGCAGCAGCAGAGAAAATAGATAAAATGCTGTTTCGCTGCTGCTGCACTTGCTCCTCGACCCTCTTGACTTCTTCCAGCGAGACGTTGTCATCGAGAAGCAGCAGCAGATTCTGCAGCTTGCAGACTGCCCTGCTGCAGTACGTCGATGCTCGCCCACAACTTCTCTGCATGCGGTGTAGTGACACCCGCTTTCCCCGCAATGATAACAAAATCTTCTTTTTTCACTTCATCACCGTCCCGAGAGATTCCCTGCTGCGCAAAAGGCTCTGCGATGCTCCCATAAATCTGCAGGCGAGAAGCACCAGCAAAAGGAGCGAGAGAAGAAGAAGCAGCAGCAGCAGGAGGGAGAGAAGAAGCAGCAGCAAGAGGGAGAGCAGCAGCAGCAGCAGAAGGGAGAGACGCAGCAGCAGCAGGAGAGAGAGAAGAAGCAGCAGCA
>CATKUM010000251.1:42769-72445 GCA_949786405.1 Onychomys arenicola | reverse complement strand
CCATCGGGGGCTCTCCGAAGGCCCCTGTGTGTGAAGAGAGAGTGCAACGTCGAGACTGGTCCCCCGTGTATCTCATCTCTGCGTCTTTGGCTAGCTAGAGATTCTACATTATTCTCGGGGGGGGTAAAACATCTTCTTGATGAAAGCACCGTCATTGCTTGAAACAGAGAGAGAGATGGATGGAAATTCACGCCAATAAACCAATCAAAAGAGAAGGATGTATTGCGATATACAGAAACATATGTATAGCTGATCTTAGAGAGCAACAGAGACATACGCACTAGAGTTCGAGGTCATTATCAATACAGAGAGAGCGAAGCGATATATATATATATATATATATATGTATATATATATATATATAGAGAGAGAGAGAGAGAGAGAAAGAGAAAGAGAGAGAGAGACATGAGTGTGTTGTTTATATGGGAGATTCACTCCGATACGTTTAAAGTGGTCGCTGCTGCTTCCACCAGTTCTCGATTTCCCTGTAGACACTCGTGAAGACAGCAAGAGAGACACGCACTCTGCAGAAAAAGATAGATACAATTGTAATTACGAACACAGATATAGGGACGGCTAGAGCTGGAGACCCTGAATATATATGTGTAAAGAGAGAGAGAGGGAGATCTCTATGTATATCGACATAAATGTGTCTCTATGTATAGATAAGAAGAGGCGTGTAAATGTTTATAGAGATGTTTGCCAAGAGAAGAAGGTTGAGACAGAGTGTTGTCAGTTCGTGGAGATGCTGCAGAGACAGGGAACAACGTGTGTCTCTGTTGCCTTTCTGGAGGAAAAATCTTTTGATGCGTGTTCTCTGTTGGCTGGAGACTCGTGAAGCTGCTGCTGCTGGTGCTGCTGCAGCAGGGCACTTATGCGTCTACAATAGAGATCTCTGTCAGGGTGCATGCGTGCTGCTGCTGCAGTTGTCGAGCAGTGAGCATCTTCCGCTGTCGTGCGAGACGACGCATGCACTGGGCAGCCGGAGCTGGAGCATCTGTGGAGACCTGTTGTATATGACTCTATCATCGACTGCAACCGCAGGAAGCAGCAGCAGCAACAGCAGCAGCAGCAACGAGAAGAAGCAGCAGCACCAGACACACTCTCTGCCCTTCTGCATGCACATCTCACACACTGTGGGGTTGCTGCCTCTGCATGTGGATGAAGATACGCTGTCTCTTTTTCTCCAGGTCAGCTCCACTATGCAGCAGCCTCCTCAAAGAGCTTCTTCTGCATGCGTTTTGTTGAACAAAGAGACGCTAGCAGCAGTCATCTGTCGTCCAATAGTGTCTCTTCCCGAGGGCAGGGGGGGGGCTGTGAAGATCCCATGAGATGAAGAGAAACCTGCTGCTTTCTTCCAGTGCTCTCACCTGCGGTAATGACTGCCTGGGTACGACTTGCAGTACCGCAGCCTTCTATAAACAGCGGAACTCTTCCTTCTACTATATATATATATACATATATATATATATATATATAAATATGTAAGTGTATATATATATATATATGTATATGTGCAGGGAGAAAGATGAAGAGTTTCTGCTGTCTGCGTACATATATAGGGGTTGGTGAAGACACTTGTGGGAAGGAGGAGGTTGGAACTCCTGCTTCACATGCGATGCCTCGTGGGAGGGGTTTTGCTGCTGCTGCTGCTCCTGCCAGAGCCACTACGACTGCTGGTGCCGTTGCTGTGTTAAGCTTTTAGTGCTGCTGCTGCTGCTGCTCTTGTTGCTGTTGTTGCTGTTACTGCTGTTGCTGCCGTTCCTGATGCTGCTGCAGAAGCAGGTGCCTTGTGGGGTTTACGAATGGACGAGGCGCTTGTGTGTCTCTGTATCTCCCAGACTCTTCATTTGATGCGTGCTGCTGTTGAAACGTGGTTGGGGCTGCAGAGAAATGCGTCGGCATTGACGGCACAGCACAGCGGTGAGGTGTACGTACACCTGGGGAATTCAGGAGAGCAGCAGCAGCAGCAGCAGATGTTGCTGCAGGGTGGGTCAAGCGGCGGTGATGGTTGTGTTGGTGCTGCTGCTGCTGCTGCGTTGAACTACTTGAGCTCTGTAGCAGCAGCAGCGAACCTCCACATGCTCGTGCAGCAGCAGCAGCAGTTTGGAAAAGCAGCAACAGCAAAAGAAGCAACCCCACAACAACGACCTAACGGTGGAGAAGCAGGAGCAGTAGTGAAGTGTCTGTTCGCTGGGCGTCTATACACCGCAGAAGCTGCAGCAGAAGACTCTGCTGCTCCTGCAGGAGACGCAGCAATAGCGACACAGGCGCAGCAGTGCTGCAACTGCAGTTGAAACAGCGAATCTGCCCAGCGATCATGTTGTCCTTGTACTTGTATCATCTACTCTTTTGCCTCATGAAGCAGCAGCAGCAGCAGGAGATGCTGCAGCAGCAGCAGCAAGAGAGACATCTGCGGAGAAGGACGAAGAGCAACAGCAGGGAGTGGACGTAGCTGCTGGAGGTTTCGTGTCGACGCACGTAAGCAGCAGTGCAGCATGCAGCGAGAGCCTTTGCTCAGCAATTGTTCGCTGATAGAAAAATCTCCTCTGCAACGGTACTTTCTTGAGTGATGTTTGTATCTCTTCACATCAACAAAGTGGACATTCAAAGAAAGTCTCTTCTTCTTATCTACACCTCCAGAGAAATATATACACAAACATGTAATGATGCATCTTTGTTATACGCTTCGCCTCCTGAACGACCTGCGCGCGTCTAGTCTATCTCCACATTATGTCTCTTCATTTACCCCCCCACATATACAGTATTATACATATCCTGTATCTATCATATTATATATACTATATATATATATATATATATATATATAATATATATATATATATATGTTGTATTAATACTATATATATTATATTCTATATACTCTATTTTGTATACTCTATTATATATACTCTATTATATATACTCTATTATATACACCCTATTATATATATACTATATTATATATATAATATTACATATATATATATATATATTTTTATTATATTATATATATCGTATGTGTTTGGTTCGAATAAGAGCCTGTGCGCCCGCCCCCACTCCTATTGCAGCAGGTGCATGCAGTCCCTTGTGTCCGCAGAGGTGTACGTCGCTGCAAATCACATTTCACTTCTCCTTCAGCAGACGCTTCTCCTCAAAAGTGTCTTTTTATTCTTCGAACTGTTTATCGCCGAGGACTGCAGCAGAGGTCGACTGTTCAAAAGTGATGATTTTCTACACAGGATCTCTCCTCTTCTCTCTTTGGAGCATCAATGCGTGTTGGTACTTGGCTTCTATACATATATATATAGAGATATATATAAATAGATATAGATATATATACATATATATATAGTCCGGCATATGCAGAAGAAAAGAGAGGTGCATCCATGATTTATTGAAAAACAAATGATACGTTCTTGCGTGCTTCATTGAGGAGTTACGCGAGCTCTCGACCCCCGACGCCGTGGCAGCGCCTTCTGCAAAATCTTCAGCAGCAGCTTGCATTGATTCAACTGCTGTTCTTCTATCAAGGCACCTCACTTTCGTCTTTTTAGAGACACATAGAGATTCTTCTCTCTCTGTAAAATCTACAGGGAGACGTGCACTGCGTCTTCAATCCAGAGACAGCATTTTAATCTCTATAGAGATACATATAGGTCCTTCTTCATAGAAATCCACCTACCCCTACACTGGGGCACCTTTCTATAGTTGAATGCACAAAGAGGAGTTACTGTGATATACATATATATATATATATATATATATATATATATATATATATCGACGTACGTCTTCCTCACATGAGTATATGCAGAGCTGCTTTGTCTCTGCTGCTGCCGCTGGATGAATTAGCGAACCTCCAGGCGTTCTTCTCCACGGTCAAAGTGGAATTCTACTCACCTCTGACGACGTACTTCTGGGGGGCGTTACACATACGACACGTAGTCGTACTTCCCACAGAACAGCTGCTGCTGGCTACATGCTGCGCAGTGATGACTGGCCTTACGCAGGAACAAACATGAGCCCCAGTGCCGAACATATGCACATTATCATACGGGAAATCAGGAACTCATTATAGTTTGACTTTTCTCCCTTTCTTTTGTTCCTCTCTCTAATAAGTAGGGATGTCTTTTAGGTAGACGCCTTCTTCGTGATATGTATAGTTTTCGCTTTATGTAGATGCCGGTTGGCCATGAGAATCTCTCAGATCAGCTCGTGAGAGTGCTTTCGTTTATTTCTTATCAGTTGCCCATGGATAATGCTTTCCAATGCTGGTTGAACTTCTCTGCGCGCGTGATATGGTAGTTCATGTGGAACAGCACGAGTAACGAAGAGATTTCGACGTGGAGACCTATACTATGGTATAGGCGAAAGAGTAGCGCTACACCAATTGATCGCTGCACCGGAATGTTTTGGACAGGCATTCTTTTCTTCCAAAACGCAGAGACTTGGTGACTCGCGAGATTGCTCCAATATATGACATATACCATGTAGCGCTATATCCCTACCAGCATAGCAGCAGCAGCAGCAGCAGCATCAATACTGCTGCTCTCCTGGCGCTACATCTGTATTAGCATAGCAGCAGCAGCATCAATACTGCGATTCTCCCGGCGCTATACCCATATTAGCATACCAGCAGCAGCAGCAGCATCAATACTGCTACTCTCGGTGGTGAAGTCGCGCGCTGTACCCGTGAAGTTTAGCTAGCACTGCTCTGCCGCCGTGCTTATTGAGGTCCCCTCATATTGTTGTTGCTTTTCTGTGGATCGTTTGCTTCGTCTGCTGTTGCAGCTGGTATGATGCGGCTGCCGTCATCGCTGTTTTCAGCTGCTGCACTAGCCTTCAGCTGCCGTTTCTACTGATCTGAAAAACATCCAGTGCTCACTGATAGTCCTCCCGGCGTCACCACTGCACCTGCTCTTCTAACAAGATAGATCTTTTCCTTGTGTCCTGCTGCTGTTCTGACTGTACTGAGAGATGTAGATCATCTTCGCTGCCACTGCCAGAGTTACTACTGCTCCTGCCGCAGCCGGCTGCTGCTGTCGGCCCTCACGAGTGCTGCCGTCGCTTGCTGCAACTGCTGCCGCCGTTAAAACTGCTGCTGCTGCACTGTTTGCTGCAACTGCGGCTGCTATAAGTGGATGGGTGGTCAACCCTTGCGCACGCCAATGAATTTTCTTTAATCAAGCGGCTGCAGCCAGCGGTTCAGCTGCGACTCGAACAGCGGTTACAAGTCGGATCTGCGGCCATGTCGGTGAGAGGCGGTCGCGGGTTCTTCTCCCTCCTCGTCTACTACTGTTTCTTCTACTTATTGTCCGTTCCTCACTATCATTGCTTGGATTATCGATTCGCTTTCATCGACGTGAAAAAAAATACATTTATTTCGGCGGTGCAACGACGAGCAGCTGCTGGCTCACCGTTTTCTATAGGAGGCCGCTTTCACGCGCAGGGGGCTGCACAGCGCCTGCGTTGTCCACGAGTGGGATATCTGCTGATGATGGGAAAATAAAAATTTTCTCGGATAAAGATAGGGATATTCTATAAATTTCTGATTGTTTTTCTCTACCAAATTTTCACTTTCCAGCCTTAGACCTACTTACTCCTTCGAGCGGGCGTCACTGGTCCATCAGAGGCCACGCGGCCTGGGTGTGACGAGTGAATGTGCTCGTACTTTATTTTGAAAAAGGAGGATGACCTTCTCATATCGCTGACGGGGGTGTTTCCTTTCTCTTTTTGATCTGCCAAACAGAGAAGTCCCAAGTTCTCTGCGTGGCAACAATGTTGCCAACGGCAACGGCGACGACACATCAACCAATGCGGGGACGAGCAGAGGCAAAATATTCCCAGCGCACCAGCAGATCCAGCAGCAGCAACAAACGCAGCAGGAAAAGGAGCAACAGCAACAGATCCAGCAGCAGCACGGGCACGATTTTGTCCGAGAAAAGATAGATTCAAATCTGTGGGGTCATCCTTTTGGTCTTCCGTTTGTTGAAGAGCCCTTCTTCATGGATGTTCTGCCGTTTGCAGCTCTCGATACGTTTCTTCGCAATGCGGCTGCTGACAGTGTAAGGGAGTGTCTGGCTGCTGAGCAACGACAGGAGCAGCGCTGCTTTCCTCAGATCTGGAGTAGCAGCTCGAGCAACAACATGTGCCCTTCGTCTTGGCTTTCAAGCGACTTCTCTGCACAAGACATATTTGCACCAGAGATCTTTGCACCGGACCTCTTTGCCCCTGCGTCTTTTCATTTCTTCCGCAAGCCTTGGTGGAGACCATCCTTCTGGGTGCAGCAGCGCCAGCTCGAGCAGCAGTTGCTGCAAAACAAGCAGCAGTCACAAAGAGAGCAGGAGGTACAAAGAGAGAATCAATTACCAGCACAGCAGCGGACGCACCAGCAGCAGCAAAAGCCGGACGTTTCTCGTGGTGTTGGTGAAGATGAGGTTCCGGTTCTCTTTCCCGCCAAGAAGAGTGGTAGTATGAGATCTCCGTCTCTTGCTGCAGTGGGTAGAAGTCCTCTATTGCACCACACTTCAATTGATCCTGCCTCAGCAGCCGCAGCAGAGGTGAAAGCGCAGCAGATGCGACATTTGAAGTGCCTTATGGATCCATTTTTTGCAGATCCTTTCTCCCTTTATCCTTCTCGTTTCTGGGATATAGGCCTGCACGACCACCACACAGATGCAACCATCGCTACTTCCTCTTCTACTGCTGTTCCGTCTGTCCCAGCAGCGTCTGCTGAACGGTGTTCTATTGCCACTACTTCATCCCCCACCAAGACACCAACTAGCGTTTTCGTACCCTTCGCAGCACCCTCCGCTGCTGAGTCTTCGGTCCCCTTCGCTGCTAGTGCTACTGCACCTTCTGCTGCGGGCCGCTCTGCTACTACCACTGGTGCTGCGGGTCGCTCGGCTGCTCCTGCTATTATTCCTGCTACTCCACTGCCTCGGATCGATGTTCGTGACTGTGGGGACGTGCTGCTGGTGGATGCCGAAGTTCCAGGGTTTCAAAAAGGAGATTTATTTGTTAGCATAGAGAAAGGGGGTCTGCTGCGTATCAGCGGCCGGAAACAGCCTCCTGTACAGCACCCGCAGCAGCAGCAAGAGACATCCGTTGAACAGCAGCAACATAAGGACGGGTGGTTTCATTTGCAAGAGCGTGTTCACGCCAATAATTTCAACCGTGTAATTTCTCTCCCTGGATATGTGAAAGAAAATGATGTTCGAGCATCCGTGTCTGACGGAGTACTGCACTTGCGCATTCCCAAAGCGGAAGCTCCAGCAGCAAAACCTTCTCGGACCATTACCATTGCGTAAATATGATTTTTCGGCAGAAATAGAAGTACTTTTTCGTTCGAGAAATGTAATGAGCTAATGTTGCGAATGAGCAGTCTTTACACGGATTTTACACTATTAGTACGTGGCGCTCTAGCATATACACAGCAGCTGCAGTAGTAACTTAATCGCAGGACCAATGGATCAGGGAGATGTGTGTCGTCACAATGAGAACAAGAACGGAATATTATCCTCTAAAGAGAACATTCAAGTATTGGTGCACCGCTGAGAAGGAGATATCATCATGGTAGGTGCTCGCCAACGACAGGAGCAGCAGCAACACGTCGGTCCGAAGAGGGCAAGAGAAATTTACCGCAGCAAAGAGAGTACCAAGGGAACAGGAGATACAGCACTTGTAGTGTGGTAGGAGAAAGGAGATATCCGCTAGAGATAGCCGGATGAGACGTCATAACAGCAGCAGGCGGAGATGTCAGCGCCGCAAGAGAATGTCCAGGTGCCTTGTGAGGAGGTGTAACGGAAAGATATACTTTTTAGCAGCGACAGCGAATTTTTTTTTCACCTCGGTGCAGCAGAGAAGCGGGGATAGTGACAAGCGAGCAATAGCACAGCAACACTAGTGGCACAGGCACTGCTAACAAACAGTTTGGTACCTGAATTGTTTGATTAATAGAAGGCAGCACAATGGAAGAACAGAAAGGTTGTAGAGGAAGGGTAACCGCTGTAGCAAAGCAGGTCAAGCAACAATGCTTACTACGCCTGTAAGAGGGTGTGGAGACACGTCGCGAGAGTATGCAGCAGCAGGTATTAAATGAGTGAAGTAAACAGAGAAGCACCAGCAGCGGAGGCGTAAAGGTCGTCTCGATTATGTATTGTCTGATAGTCTTCTTATTCAAATACCGGCGGGAAATGGAAACATACATCTGGGTGTCCGTCCTTTTATGGCAGATATGCGTATGGTGTTGTTCTGTTGACGTGTCCGTTGTCACTTTCATCTTTTTAGTTATGACAAGCCATATACTTTTGATGTTTATGGAGCTGATAGTCTACGTCCGGTCTGATCGCACGCACTCGCGTACATTGATTTTCAAAGAGTATTTTTATACGTGTGTGGGTGACGAAGGAAACGCGGTGCTCGCAGCATTTAGATTTTCCAAGTTACACAAATGTCTCGATGACGATGCAATTGCATAAGTCCAGAGAATTTCACTAAATCAACTTTAATTTCCTGTGTAATGATCACCCTTAGTGCGTTAGACCCTGGGGTTGGCGCCAGCAGTTATGAGCCGGCATTTGAAGAAAAATCAAACCGACCCCTCAAATCTTCCACCAAACACAATAATTTTCGAAGCAAAATCAAACAGAAACGGCAAATCTCTTATTAAACGCTGAATTTCTTGAAGAAAAGTAAAGCTGCCTAGTCAAGTCTTACTGAACTAGTTGATTTTTGAAGAAAAATCACACCAAACCGTCAAATCTCTCCGTTAAACACTGTACCTTCTAAAGGACAATCAACGGGGTCCGTCCACTTTTTTATATTAGACACTATAGTTCTCAAAGAATTATTGAACGAAACCGTCAAATTTCTTATTGAACAGTTTCACCGGCATACACATATGCACAAATAGCGAGGGCTCACTCATTCTCTCTCGCACGTCAAATCCTTCTGTTACACCAAAAGAGCAGACTGCATTACAGAGGTAGAATGCAAGGATTGGCTTGTAGTTGTGGCATCGCGCTCCACATATCGCTGTTCAGCTGTTTTCACACGTTCATGACGTCTGAATTCGTCTGTGTACAAACATCCTTGTCAAATCTTTCTCTCCTTGTTTTGAAAGTGTACTAGTGTGCGTGATAGTCTATTGAAATCGTCTATGTGCAAAGATCCCTGTCATACCTTCCTCTCATCGGTATAAAAGTATTAGGTTGCGTGGTAGGCTAACGGCACATTTACTGAAGTAGCAACGCGCGTTGCGCATTATCACCGTTACACAATAATTGTGGATGTTCATATATGTAGACGTTTCTCTCGCTCTGATGTGTGTGACTCGCGCTACTATACATTCAGAATAGAAATAGACACACACATCACGGTTTGACAGAGGTTCAGTGGAACTCGCAGGGGAGCAGAAACAGTATGTGATTGCTGAGAACCCGGCAATTTTTAGATAGAAGAGTTCTTCAGTGCTGGTACGTCGTATGGATATCCAAAAAGTTCTTCTAAAAGCACAGGACTCTATAGAAAGAGTCTCTCTTTCGGGCATATATGACATTTTCCTTCCGAAGAGGGTTCTCTGCTCCGCACGCCAAAGTAGATGTCTTCGCACGTCCTGGAGGTGCCTCTGCGAAATCTCTTCTAAAGACGAAGAGAGGGAACAAGCGGGAATCTCTTGACAGTCGGATGCTGTTCACGGGTGGTCTTGTGCAAAGAAAAACGCTTGTTTGTGTGGAACTAGTGAAATGGAGGCACTGCCTGCACTCTGGTGCGCAGTAGCAGATGAATCGCTGGCGGCAGATAAGGAACGAACTCTAGCAGTGATATACCTTTTCAGCAGAGTCTGAGGGATTGGTCGCAATAGCAGCAAAAGTAGCAGTCACAGAGATGTCTACACTATATAGGGACACAGTACGAAAGAATAACATACATACGAAGTAAGCGATGCTTCTGCTGAGTGGTGCTACTCTCGTCATAGGAGCACCACGGAGCAGGCGCGTGGAACGGAAAATAGAAAGTGAATTCTGTCCGCTTTCACTTCTATATTTTATCCTCCACCAACATCGCTGCTGAGGATGTTGCCACAAGACGAATACATCGAGAGCGTAGACCACCTGGAATAATAAGAAGAGAGAAAGCGGCGGCCCTGAGTCAGAGATATGTATTATGCCTTGTTATGCATCCCAGTGTAGTACATACCTACGAAGATTTATACTACCTCCCTCAGACAACATTAGCTTTTCTCCTGCTCCCTAGACACAGTCCTGGTGCTCAATTGTGTATCACAGTTCTACTACGTGTGGTTCCAGTAGCTGTGTATACGAGAAAGTGTTGCTGCTTCTGGGTCTTCCCAGATTCTACAGAGGCCGCAGCTCTGCGTAGATACGGAGATAAGCCAATATCGCACAACACTTTCCACTATCCATACACATACATATATACAGTATAATGTCGCACCACATCTTCAGGTATGTATATATATATATATATATATAATAGAAGTTTGCACATCATCTTCAAGTGTATATGTATATATATATTTAGTACTTGCTCTGATCAGAGTTTTGCCTGTCAAACAGCAGCGAATTCGCGTCTACATACCTGCGCACGTGCGTGTATATATATACACATGTGTATGTCGGTATATGAGGATGAAAATGCATGAATATATATATCGATAGCCTCGTACACACATATAGAGGTAGTATTATGCATATATTCACGCGTTCAGAGTGTTTCTTGGTGGGGACGCGTGTTTAAGCTCCACCTCTTCGGGAGGGGGAGTTGCTACGGGCTGATCGCCACCGGGCAAAGCGCATGGAGGAGAAGGCCCTGATGCAGCTGCTTTTCAGGCAGCAACACATTTTAATCTTCCTCCCGTGGAGACCTTCACTATGTTTTCGAAGTGTGCATTGTTGTTCACCCATGTGCACAGAAGTAGGCCCACCCATTCACCTGCACCTATACACGCATACACATATATACCCCGGCAATACTGACTATACGTATCTGGTGCATATATATATATATATATATATATATATATATTATATATATCATTCACGCGTCTCTATGTCAATATTAATATTTATACACATTA
This sequence comes from Onychomys arenicola, assembly GCA_949786405.1. NCBI lineage: Eukaryota > Metazoa > Chordata > Mammalia > Rodentia > Cricetidae > Onychomys > Onychomys arenicola. Next base: position 61,341 of record CATKUM010000251.1, on the reverse strand, counting down.
TATGTGAACAGCTGCATCCGTTTACGTGTGTATTATTGGGATTCTGGTTTGAGGCAAATGAAAAGAGTGTGTTTTCCTTGACGAGTGGAGAGATGTGATTGTAGACGAAAGCTTACATTAAACCTGCAGCAGATGCGTTTGCCTTCGTTGCTGCTGGTTTTGGTAATTTTGAAACAGCAACTTTTCGAAACCAAGACATCCTCTGCGTGCACGTGCCTTGACACATGACGTGCATGTGTCCGTACGAGGATATATATATATATATATATATATATATATATATATATATATATATATATATATATATTGTACAGTGTATATATTGACAGGCGTCAGGGATGTCTACATTTATTTTGAGCTGATAGCTGCATTTGCTGCACCATTTGATATCGTTTTATTCTTTCTTCTTTGTGTATACTCTCGATGCCAATTATGGAGAGAGCCTCGAAACAAAGGTGGAATTTGCATCCGTTGGAGATTACGTATCCCCTAACGAGAGAAATGTAGGAAACTCTGGCATATCCGTGCGCGTCTAATGCGTCCAGAAACAAACGTTTAATGTTAGACAGCTGTGTAATTCCACGTGAAACATATATACATATAAATAGATACATACACTTATAAACATATATATATATATATATATATATATATATATAGATCAATAGATACATAGACAGATATATATATATATATATATGTATATATATAGATCAATAGATACATAGACAGATATATATATATATATACTATATATATGCATAGATGAACACATCGATATATATATATATATATATATAGTCTTCATATATACTGGATGGCCACGTGATTGCAGAGTATGTGCCTACTCTTTCGTTGAAAGGTAGAAGTGAAAAGAAGTTTCTCAGCCGCAACTCGCTGACACGCAGTATTAAGCATAATGAGGACCCCCTCAACACCTCTATATCTCCTTTATACGAGTGATACCTACAGGGAGAGAACAGCAGCTGTTTCTTTGATTGCCAGTAGATAGGAGAGACATGTAGAAGCAGCAGAGATGCCTTTGATTGATGCAGATCGAAATGATAGTGCTTCTTCTCCATCCCGCAGAGAGAACGAGACAGCGAGACATGCATTTCTTCTTCTGCTGCTCGAAGGGAGAGACCTCAAAACGCACTTGTACAGGAATATACACACCGATGGAAATGCAAAGAGCAGATCGTGTTTCTCCAGGCAGAAGAAAGGCGAGGCACAATAAGAACAAAGGCCTTCAGCTGCAGCAAAGCAGCACTGGCATTGTCTCTGTTCTCCGTCTTGTGCACAACTGCTCCCACGAAAAAGGACATACACCTCCCTCAGAAAGAAGCTCCTTTCCTTCATTTATCGAGTAGCTGCACTCTGCCCTCTCGCACCTCCTCATTCTTCCAAGAGAGAGCTTCTTCGACATATTTCATCCCCCACACACAGACCAACACAATGAGAGACTTCACCACGCCTCTCTAAACAGACAATCCGACAAAGACATGCCATAAAGAAGCATACGTATATATATATACATATGCTTCTTTATATATACACATATACAGATATATTCCTGCTTTTCATATATATATATATGTATATACTGTGATCTGGCTGATGTTCGAAGCAGCACTAACACCCCGAGGTGTTGTGGAAGGGAGGGGGGGGGTCCCCCGGGGGAACTGTTGTTCTACAGCTCCACTTGCTGCTGACGGTGTGCTGCTGCTGCTGATTCACTTCATACCCTCATCTTCTTAGAAAGGAGAAGACGAAGCGTATGTGTATCTTCTCCAGTAACTGCCTCTCTGGCAGCCTTCATCCTTCCTTTTCTTTGGCAGTGCCTTCAACTGCTGCTGCTGCTGCTGCGCTAGAGGAGTCTAGCTGTTGTTCTTCGTCTCCTGCCCGCGCATGCACCACCCCACAAACTTCCACTTCGAGTCAGACCCAGGCATATACCCGCAGCACACGAAGTAAAGTATCTTCAACCACATACTATATATATCCACAGACAGAAGTCCATCCAAAGAGAAGCACAGGCACCTATATAGAGATATATACACAAACATGTAGATAGATAGACACACAGAGAGAGAGAGAGAGATAAGACACGTATATATATATATATATATATGTAGAGAGAGAGAGAGAGAGAGAGAGAAAGAAAGAAAGAGAGAGAAAGACACGTATATATATATATATATATATATATATATATATATATATAGAGAGAGAGAGAGAGAGAGAGAGAGAAAGAAAGACATGCATACGATATATATATATATGTGTATACATATTTGTGTAGATGTATTGGTATATAAACAGATAGGGATGTGTTCTTGGAGAGAAGATGCTTTGTTGACCCACAAAGATCGTGTTGTCTCGAGATACTCCCACGTATCTTCCTCTTGTCTCGATATCCCGACCACCCCACACGTATGTGGAGGTCTATAGGGATGCATACGACAGAGGCCAGAGAGCAGATCATCTTTGCCCCGTTTAGTGATATAGAGAAGAGTTGAAAGTCGATTCAACTACGTAAAGAGAACCTTCCGTGAGTTGCCTATTCGCACGGCATACAGAGGCCTCTTCTGCATACGTGCACTTGTGACTCTACGTGCACTGTGACATCTACCACGGAAGAAAGAAAAACAAAAAAAGAAGAAAGAAAGGAAAGACTTTCCACATCATCCGTAGTAGAGCTCTATCGAGAGAGAAATACACATCTCCACATATATATACACATATATACTATATATATATATATATATCTACGTGTATGTACTTTATCGAGAGAGAGAGAGAGAGAGACAATTGTAGATATATATATATATATATATCCACCTACATACATATTATCGAGACGTATATTATATAGATATATATATATATATATGTATACATTCACATGGGAAGAGAGAAACAGCAGAGAGAGAATTGGAGATTTGTTGAGAGCAGAGGAAAACAGAAAAGAGGCACGAGGGGATGAGAGCAAAAGAAGAGAGAAGAAATGATGAAAGGAATATTTTTGGAAGAAATCTACCTTCTCGCCTCCTGCTGCTGCAGCAGCAATGAGTTCATCAACTTCCCCAGGCGTAGTGCATGCTCCAGGCGTGCAATTTCTTCCATCGTCCTCGCTCGCGCTATCGCCAGCTGCAGGAGCAACGCGAGAAGAAGTAAAAGAAGAGACAGAAGAACGAATCAACAGCGGAGAGATAGCGATAGAGAAGGGAAAGAGACAAAGAAAGAAGAAGAAAAAGTGCAAAGAAAGACGACAAAGTGAAAAAAGAGGGAGAGAGAGAGAAGAAACAGAGTAAAGCGAAGAGTCTAGAGCAAGGAAGACAAATAGAAAAGAGAGGAGACAAAGAGAGGATATACAGAAAAAAAGGATAGAGAGAGGATCTAAAAACGAGATCGAGAAGAAGGAGAAAGAAGAAAAAGAACGTCAACGCCCAAGTCTCCTGCGCTGCATTCGAGTGAATACTCTTTCTCAGACGAAGCAGAAGTGAACTTTGAAGAGATCTTCAAAGCCGTCGCAAGCAAGAAAAACTTTCAACTGATCAAGCAAGCGTATATGACGAGCTCTCTCGAGAGGATGACACAGAAGACGTCTATATACGTCTCCTATGTGAGGAAAAAACTTCATCCACAGAAAGAAGCATATATATATATATATATATATATATATATATATATATATATATATATATATATTTCTCAAACTGAGAAGCGTGTCTGTCTCCCTTTCCCTTCTTTGAGAGTTTCTCCCTCAGAGAAGATGTACAGCAATACACGCAGTTCCTGCTGCAAAGAGAAGAAAAACTATGAGGGGGTCCTTTTGCATGCACCTCCATCGTGAGCTGCTGCGAGAAGACAAGTGCAGTGAAGTGTCATGATTTCGAAAAGAAGAATCGAGCAGCGTCTTTGCCCTTCGCTCAAGTTGCTGCTGTTGCTGCTGTGACATGTCCAACTCCAGGAGTGAAAGAGACAGGAAGAAAGAAGAGACAAGAAGGACGAGATAGAGACACAGAAGAGACACAAAGAGAGAGACAGGAAGAGAGAGAAAGACAGAAAGAAAATGAGACACACACAAAAAGAGAAACAGGCAGAGACAAATGTTGTTCACATCTGAGTGTGGGGAGGCAGACGTACTTTGATTTTCTCGACGTGTTCAGCAGTCGCAGGGAGGGGAGAGACTTTGGCGCTGTGCTGATGCTGCTGCTGCGTTGAATCAGCGTCGCCCTCCTGGGTGCCCGCTGCAGCAGCAGCAGCAGCAGATCTCCGGTTTGCTTCCGAGGCGGGGCTGTACATTCATCAAGAAGAGAGACATTTCAGGCACAGCACGTAGCAGTCGTTGGAGAGATAGGAAGAATTGGAAGAAATTGCTTCTCTTTGTGTGTGCTCGCAGCAACAAAAATGCTGCATTTTTCTTCTCGGTTCATAAACAGTCTCTTTTTTTCATATGATGCAGAACCGTGCCAACAAGAGAACACAGCGACGAGACGCTTCTCTGAAGCAGAGGGAGGGACGGGGAGCCAACGAGACACGGAGACATGGAGACGAGGAGAGGAGGAGACAGGGAGACACGGTGAGAAGGAGAGGAGAGACAACAGAGACAAGGAGAGAAGAAGGAGACAGGCAGCCCCAAAACTGGAAAATGTGAGGGGCGAGTGCCTGCGATACGTTGCTTCCTCTTTGACTTCTACGGAGAGAGACGTCTCGCTGGACATGCAGAACGATATAGACAGACCCATATCTTTGTAGACAGATATATCTCCACATCGACAAAGAGTGGGAAAGGAGAGAGTGATGGAAAAGATGATAAATAGGCACATCGATAGATGTATATATATATATATTTGTATATACAGAGATATATATATATATATATATATAGAGAGAGAGAGAGAGAGATACATATATATATTATATATATAGAGAGAGAGAGAGAGAGAGAGAGAGAGAAGAGAGAAAGAGAGAGAGACTGACAGAAAGAGACACACATGTCTAGATCGAGATAGAAGAGCTTGAGAGGGAAAGAGAGTGGTCCATCACGGAGAAAGGATCGATGGAGACACATCGATTTAATATAGACAGAGAGAGAGACGAAAAAGAGACACGTTGCTAGAGACAGGCCTAGACTCAAAAACTTTGTCTATGTATTGGAGAGATTCACCGGCAGAGAGATCCACAGAGAGTATACATCCATCCGTAGAGAATAGACATCGCTGGGTAGAGAGTGCTGCTATCATCTCTTGTGATTGTGGAGGTGACCACAAGAGATGAAGAGAGAAGACTCTCTCACCGATTTCGCGGATGAGACGCGCTCCTGCTTCTCCAGCAAAAGTGTTCCCAGCCTGCTGTTTTTCCTTCTGAGTCACATGTTTGAAGTCGAGGAAGCGAAGAGACGGGAGATGGAAAATTACAAAGAGGCGGTAATACGCTCTCTCGCATACCCCATTGCCGACGAGACTCAGACGCTCCAACTTCTTCGCTGCATGCACATCAGCAACATCGACTTTAACACGTCCACAGTCATCACCTCACACAGTCAATCCTCTCTAGATTTTCAACATATACAAAAAAAACCATATACGTATATATATATATATATATATATATATATATGTATATGTATATATATGTATAGTACAGCTAGCTAGACATGGGCACAGCGACACACGCATCGTAGGTGTCTAGACACCTCCTCCAGACCTCGATATACATGTATACAGGTCTGACGTGGATATCGACGGAGGAGAAAGAGGAGGAGGAGGAGTATACGAAGAGAATGTCAACGATGGGAGGAGGAGGAGGAGGAGAAGTATGGGCAGATAGTCACAGGACCAACTGTTGGAGACCATCGCAGCAGTGAGATGTAGAGAAAGGCCAGGAAAAGTCACACCAGTAGAAGGCGCAGCAGCAGCAGCAGCAGCAGAAGGCACACCAACAGCAGCAGAATGCACAGCAGCAGCAGCAGAAGGACCAGCAGCAGCAGCAGAATGCACAGCAGCAGCAGCAGAATGCACAGCAGCAGCAGCAGAAGGACCAGCAGCAGCAGCAGAAGGCCAGCAGCAGCAGCAGAAGGACCAGCAGCAGCAGCAGCAGCAGGCACAGCAGCAGCAACAGCAGAAGGACCAGCAGCAGCACCAGCAGAAGGACCAGCAGCAGCAGCAGAAGACATGGAGCTCTGAATGACTGGAAAAGTCCTCTATCTCTTTTTCATCAGCTTTATGCAAACGTTACATAGATTCGTTTACTACACAGTGTGGACGCATGTATATTGCAGAGACAGAGAGAGACAGGCGTCAGAAGTGGAAACAACACGACGCGCATGTCTCGTCTCCTCCTTGATCAGAAGCTTTGCCTTTAAACGCTCCACATCTGTCCGTGCTATCTCTGCTGATATCGATGTCTTTCTCTTCTCCCCCTCTGGATCTTTTTCACGCTGTGATCCACACATTTCTTCAGCGACAGAAGAGACATAGAAGAGAAACAAGACATACAGCAGCAGCAGCAGCAACGGGACACGTCTCACCAGCAGCAAGAGCGTCAGCAGCAGCAGCAGAAGAGTGTCAGCAGCAGCAGAAGAGTATTAGCAGCAGCAGAAGAGGGTTAGCAGCAGCGCTACCATGCAGCAGCAAGAGCCGCATGAAAAAATGCAGGAAAAGAAGAAGAAGAACAATGTGCACGAAGTAGGAGAGCAGCAGGACAGGAAGACAATCTACCTTTGAAAATGGGAAAGAGATCCGTGAGCAAATCAAGCTGCAGCAGTCACAGCAGATGACACAGATGCGAGAAAGGTGTATACATTGCAGAAGTATTCACTGCAGCAGAAGGTGCTTCGTTCAAACATACGTGTTAGATTAGTGAAAAGAAAGTTCACTAAAAGAAGAAAAGAAGAAAGGAGAAATCCGCGTGAAGGCGAAGCGAACGTCACGCGGCCAGCAGCAGCAGCAGCAGCAAGCTCCCAATCGTCGCAATGAGCAGTCTCAGCAGCAACTGTGCGTGTGAATGCATATCCATACATATGCAGATAATCATCCACACGCACATTCTGATATATATCGATATCCATCCCCATACGTCTATCCCTACACATATATATATACACCCATATACATATATATATACATCCATATACATATATATATATATATACATCCATATACATATAAATATATATATATATATATACATCCATATACATATATATATATATATACATCCACATACATATAAATATATATATACATCCATATACATATAAATATATATATATATATATATATTATACATCCATATACATATATATATATATATACATCCACATTACATATAAATATATATATACATCCATATACATATAAATATATATATATATATATATATACATCCATATACATATATATATATATATATACATCCACATACATATAAATATATATATACATCCATATACATATAAATATATATATATATATATATATACATCCATATACATATATATATATATATATACATCCACATACATATAAATATATATATACATCCATATACATATAAATATATATATATATATATATATATATACATCCACATACATATAAATATATATATACATCCATATACATATAAATATATACATATATATACATCCATATACATATAAATATATATATACATCCATATACATATAAATATATATATATATATACATCCATATACATATATATATATATATATATATACATCCACATACATATAAATATATATATACATCCATATACATATAAATATATATATATATATACATCCATATACATATATATATATATATACATCCACATACATATAAATATATATATACATCCATATACATATAAATATATATATACATCCATATACATATATAAATACATCCATATACATATAGTTACATCTATATAATAACCGGTTTGTGTCTATTGACGTCGATATTTCTTTTCATCCACATATCCGCATCGTGTTTTCTTCTGGAAAAGATACAGTTCAAACGGTGAGATGCGGTGTCTGTACACTGGAGGTCTCTCCGGTGGAGTAAATGATACTTTCTCCCCTGACTTCTGCGACATCTGCGTCTGCGTGTTTCTGCTTTCCAAGAAAACACAATCCACTGGTCTTCTTCAGCGAGCATGTGTGGATATAAGTTTGTCGGTGGACATATGTATATATATGGATATATATGTATATACATGTATATGTGTAAGTAGGGGATATATATATGTATATATATGTATATATATAAGTATAGATATGTATATGTATATATGAATATGTATATATATGTATATATATGGGACGTATGGATGTATGTATGTGTCCTCCTCGTATATGCATGGGTATATGAATATATATGTATATATATGTATATGTGTATGTATGGATATATATATATATTATATGTATATATATATATATGAACGTATGGATGTATGTATATGTTTGTCTTGTCGTATATATCTGGAGATCTAGTATACGTACGTTGTCTTTCTGTATATGTATGGATATATATGAATATGAATGGGTATGTATATAAATATATTATAATATATATATATATGTATATGTATTCCGAGAGAGAGAGAGAGAAAGAACAAAGAAGAAGAAACAGCAAAACGAGGAGAGAGAGAGAGAGAGAAGACGGGGAAGGAGAAGGATGAGGGTAGAACAGTCGCCCCAGAGTCTGCAGGAGGAAGAGGAGAAGAGATGTGGATTTCTCCTGAGAAGAAAGGGAGGTGTCACTGCACGTATATGTGAGCAGACCGCAAAGAGCAGCACGAAAAATAGAGAAAGACAGTAACTCCCAGGGCTGCTTCGAGAAGTCATACCCTGTTATTCGTTAAAATAAGGAAGTCAAGTTTGGAGTGCTTTCAATTGCCTCTGCGTCGATCCGAGATATCCGATTATTGCACAAGATCTGCATGCAGATACACCCCCAACCGCAGCAACCCCACAGCAGCAGCAATCCCACAGCAGCAGCAGCAATCCCACAGCAGCAGCAGCAGCAAGCAAAGAACGACCAAGTGACCTGTGCATGGACCACCAGAGGAGACACACACAGACCCCGTGACGGAGACAGGGCGAGGGAGACACCGGGGATTGAAAAACAGGCGTCTCCAGTGCGCTCACAGCAGAGACCTCCCAGACGTTTCTCCTGCTGCAGATGAAAAACAAAGAGCCCTCCTGGGAACAGACGATGCATGTGCGGAGGTCGTGGGACTTGGGAAAAAAAAAATCTTCCATTTAAACAAAAAGGCGCAAGAGTCAAAGTGAAAAGTCTCTCTTTTCAAAAAAAAGCAAACTACAACGCCAGTTCATCACGACTTCTCCCCCACCCACCAGCATATATATAGAGAGAGAGACAAAAAGAGAGAGAGACAGAGAGAGACAAAGAGAGAAAGAGAGAGACAGAGGGAGATAGAGAGAGAGAGACAGAGGGAGACAGAGGGAGAGAGGTATATACCGTATATATACATATATATGTAGAGATATATGTATATATGTAGAGAGAGAGAGGTATATATATGTATATACATATACATGTATATAATGTGCATGCATGCATGTAGAGTAGAGGTCTCTGGAGTGAAAACTTGCCAGAGAAGAAGAGACGAGGCAACGGAGGAATATTATTCAACTTGAGCAGTTCGTTATCCGTGAAATCCACGCAGTCGAAGTGATCCTGCGTCGCTCCCAAATTCTCTACAAGAGGTATTTTACATCCTGCATGCATATTCAACATTCAAAGAAGACCAGCAGCGTTGTCAACAGCAGTATCAGCAGCAGCAGTATCAGCACCAACACTGAGAGCCGCGTCAACAGCGGTTGCAGAGGAGGAGCAGCAGCAGCAGCAGCAGGAGCAGTATTCGGAGTCTCTTCAACAGCAGCAGCATAGAGGGCAGAAGTAAGTGCGACTTGCGAGAAGCAGCAGCAGCAACAGCAGCAGCAGGCGGTCCCAATAGAAGCAGACGCAGCAGCAGTCACGGGAAGCCAAAGCACCAGTAGCAGCAGCAGCAGCAGAAAGTCTCAACAGCAGTAGAAAATCGGCTGAAACAGCAGCACTGGCAGGGACGCACTCACAGCAACGTCTCCACGCACAAAAGAAGAAGATGCAGTGCGACAAGCATCTTCAAGTGTTTTCTCTATATGCAGAAGAGCCTGAGCAGGGCGTATCTACGCCCACAGAAGGCATCGAGCAGAGTCAAAGGAGAAGAACCAGCTCCGCTAAAAAAACGAATAGCAAAAGAGTATCCGTGATAGCACAAGCTCAACAGCTGTTACCATGTTCGAAATTCTGCTGCTTTCCTCCGCCCGTCATAACAAATGCTCAGTACTCGCAGAAGTAGAGAGAGAGAGACATAGATATTTAACAACAAAGAGAGAGAGAGAGCGATAGATAGATATCTAAATATATATATATATATGAGTTGGAGTATGAGAGGCTCACGGAGACGTATACCCCGTCCATGTGGTATAGCAGTCCTTATAGACATAGAGGAACACTGATGAGAGGATAACACGAGACAGCGGATATACAATAGTTTTTGTATCATTCGTTGGTGTCCTGGTTAAAGGACGACAGTCGCATACTATCAACAGAAAAGTAGACGTGCAGAAATACACGTATCTCTCTCTCTGTCTGTCTATATATATATATATATATATATATATATATATATATATGTATATGCATACATTTGTATCGTCGTAGGCGTATCAGTGGGAAGAATTCGGAGGTGAAATGGTAAATAGATTGTTCCTCATGAGCACGAGAGTAGCAGGAGCTGCGCAGCACTTGTAGAACACAGAGCGAGGGGCAGAGATGATAGAGGCGCTACTGACGGGCCTCGGCGGAGAAGTCGCTTGTCATTAGAGACGTTAGCAGCAGCAGAAGCAGCAGCAGCAGTACAAAGGCAGGAGAAACAACAGCAGCAGAAGCAGGCACAACAGCAGCAGCACAGGCAACAACAGCAGCAACAGAAGAAGCAGCAGCAGCAGCACCAACAGCCAAAAGCTGTTGGTCATCTGCTGAGATGCAGCAGGCAGCAGCAGCAGCAGCAGCAGCAGCAGAAGCAGAAGCAGCAGCAGCAGCACAAGGGCAGGAGAAGCAACAGCAGCAGAAGCAGCAGCAGAGAGCAGCAGCAGCAGCAGTACAAGGAGAAGAACAGCAGCAAGAGAGAGTAGTAGAAGCGGTAGGTATGTACTGGCGAGAGAGGAGCAGCAGCTGAAGCGACTTGTGTTAACATCTTTGGAACAAGGTTTTAGTCCTGGACAGGAGTTCTGGTGTACGTACACCCCGTCGACCTAGTTTTTGTAAATTATCGCACGTTGCCTCCATGCTGAGATTTTAGATACTTCGCTTCAAAGCCTCACGTCAAAGGAAAAACGAAGCTCAGTGTCTATACACCACACGTATTGGGCATCTCCCCACACCTTTCCAAGTAACACAGTCTCTACCTACACGGAGGAGGAGAAGAAGAGATAATATAACTCTACGTCTCTATGGTCTGCCAATCGAGGAAAAGTAATGCGTCTTCATGTGAAGACCATGTCCCTTCCACAAACAAATTCCACCAGCTTTATCAACGCGCCCATCCAGAACCTCTTCTCCTCCCGCATGCGTCGACTTGTAAAATAAAGAGGCATCCACGTATCCGCAGCAACATCTAAACTTCCATATATATATACATATATATATATATATACATAGATAGAGACACACACACACAAACACACAGAGAGAAAGCTATATATATATATATATATATATATATATATATATATATGTACATACATAGTCAGAGAGTGAAAGAAAGCTATATATAAAGAGAGGAAGGAAGACATAGATAGAGAGGGGGAGATATATATATATATATACAGAGATATACAGATATATAGAGAGAGGTAGACAGATCCTACGATATATATGTATAAGCGAATACACATTTCCATAATGATTGTTCCTCTTTCTTTAAAATAAGCCAAAGAGATTTACAAACAGGACGTCGTCCTGCTGCGAATGGGAACTGCAGGGGGCGATTTGTGACCCCTTCGCACCCATGGACATGATGTAGAGAGTTTTTGCGAAAAGATAGAGGAAAGTATTCAGCGAGAAAAAGACGTAGAGAGAAAGGTGAAGACAGAGAGACAGAGAAAGACAGCGAAGAAGGCGATGAACAGAGAGCCACATAATACATCTATACATATATATACATCTATATATTATATGTATATATATATACGTATATATATAATATATATGTATATGTATATATATGTATATGTATATATAGCTATTTCAGAGAGTACATAGACCGAAGAGGTCATATAAGGGAGGAGTCTGCAGCGGATATTTGTAGTGTTAAAGAAAAAGAAGATAATAAGGCAGAAGAATCGGTGAAGCAGCAACTGACCTCGTAGAGACAGCGTCCACTCTTTATTGGGATTGATGTACTGCGGAGCCTGCAGGATCAGCTCGAGAGTGAGTCGCACCATCTCTGCGACGAAGAAGAGAACTAACAGCAGCAGAGAAATGCCGCGGGGAAGAGGAATGAAGAGAAGATGAGGAGAAGAAAGTCGAGTGGAAAAGAAGAAGAAGAAGAAGAAGAAGAAGAAGAAAGCCGAGAAGAAGAAGAAGAAGGAAGAGGAAGCTGAGGGAGCAAACAGCACAAGAAAGAGAAAAGGAAAACGGACGAATAGGAAGGGAAGAATGAAAAAAGTGGAAAGAGAAAAAGAGAATGAGTAGCAGCAGTGAAGACAGCTGCAGGGACACAGGATCAAAGAAGAAAGCTCGTCGTCGTGTTTCGCTGGAATCGAAAAGACGTGTCAGGTACTGCTGATGCTAGTTCTCCCGCTGCTGGTCTTCACACAGTTGCTGATGTCTTCTCTCCGCGTTCTGCTGCTGCTCCTGCTGCTGTCTCTGTTGTCTCCTGCTGCTTTTTAAAAAGATGAAGACCGCTGCTTCAAAGGTGTCCAGAAGTAGCGCTTCCAAGAGGCCTCCCCGAGGCTTGTTCACCTCGAACTCCACCTCTTATGAGGCATGCATGCAACTCGCTACAAACACCATATATGCAGTGTGCAGCCCCACCGATACAGCAGTGAAGCTCCCAGTCTATAACAGAGACAAAAACAACGTTTCAAATCAACGAAGACATACTTGTTCCTGGCTCGGAATCAACAGCAACGGTGCTGCACTGGAGCCCCTGATCTGCGTGCTTCTGACTCCTGCTGCTGCTGCTATCATGTCTTGCTGTCTGATCTCTTCTTCATTCCTTTCATTCCCTACTACGGCTGGCTGTCGTTGCTGCTGCTGCCTTCTGCCTCTTTGCTGTTCTACCACTGCTGCTGCTGCTTCCATGTGCGTAGGTGCGAAGTGACTTTCTCTTCTTCGCAGCTGCTAACCTTCCTCCTGAGTTGCTCATGCTAGTGACAAGCAACAACGCTGTCACGCTGCTGCTGCTGCTCCAGCTGCTGCTGCTCAGCTGCTGCTGCTCAGCTGCTGCTGCTAAAACCCATGCTGCTGCTGTTGCTGTGGCGACTCAGCTGCGTTCTTGCTGCTGCTGCTTTGCTGCTGCCTGCTGCTGCTGCCGCTGAGTTGCTCCTCAGCTGCGACAGTGCCTGAGTTTGCTGTTGCTGTCGCTGATAAAAAGGGTTTTTACTGGGGCTTCACGCTGAAAGATGATCCGAAGAAGTCGCTTTCAAGCCGCAAGAGAAAAAGAGAGGAGAAATGACTCATGGAAATGCGTATATAAGGTAAACAAGAACGAAGAAGAAAGGGAGCTCAGTGACGCACCAGCAAATCAGCAGATCATCATCAATCCCTCTCTCAGCAGCAGGAGTGATAATGATGTGACGAGGAGGTGGGGAACTGCGTTTCGCGGTTGGCGGTTTTCTCGTGTATAATTCTGGCCAAATTATTAATCTAAGAAACAAAAAAGAGGAAGGAATCATAGAACTGCGAAAAGGAAGAACAAATGCTTATCGAGTGCATGCACCTCAAACAGCAGCTCCAGCACATAGTCTCTATATGACGAAGATGCGTTGATTATATGGGGTGGAATATGCGACTGGAACTCATTGCATTTCTGAGTTCCCTCTAAGAATCGCTGACATGATTAACAGGAACACTCTGAAAAGTTCTCTTCAACATTCCGCTTTGACCTCTAGACTAGACGTGCATGCGTATATATGTAGATCACCCTTATAATGGCCCGCCTTCTCCCTAACACGATGATCGCAGTGCAGGGGAAATAAAAATGTTAACAGAGCAGAAACACAGAGAGATAGATATATGCAGTCGAGGAATATAGAGAGGAGAGCGGCGGGTGGAACTTATCTTGTCCTGTGAAGAAAGTTGTGTGGGTGCGGATAATCGGAAAGAAGAGAAAAGAAACAGAAAAACTACATGCAGAAGATGGTTAAAACGTAAAACGGCAGGGAGAGGCGGGAAGAAAGTCGAATGTGTATACCAGAACGTTTATCAGTAATAGACATAAGATTGCAAGGAAGGGAAAGAAGAAAGAGACCAAGAACCAGAATCAGGATTGAAGCGATAGATGGAACGAACAAAAAACAGTTGTAGAAAGCAAATAGACTCCGCTCCGCATCCTCTCCACGTACACATATATATAAATATATACTTATTTATGTATCTCTCTCTCTCTACGTGCAAATATACACATATATGTATATATCCTTCTCCAGGCGAAAGAAAGAATGACTACTTGACTCAGGAGAATGCAAGGATGCATACGAAATGCGTTTCGTTAAAACAGTCACTGGGAAAATTCACTTCCCCGCAAGACACACAAAGTCAAAGAGGAAGAAGAAGAAGAAGAAGAGAGCAGGACATGCTCATTCAAGGACAATTGCGAGGCTGCGAAGGAAGATAAAGGTCTAAAAGAACAAAGAAAATTAAACAGGGACAAGGAGATCAGTGTGAGCTGCGTAGACGCCAGAGCTGGAAGACGTAACGCATCTATTTTCCATCTCCCAAGGGGTATATCTACGTAGACTCTGCTGAAGACATATCAAAAATTAATGCCCAGGGCCAGGAGGGGGTTGGTAGTTGTGTGGACGGGTCTGGAGAATCTTTGTCCTCGGTGGTGAAATGCGTGGATGAAGCGGACAGGACAGAGAAAGAAGCTGCCCTGTGGACCGGCGAGAGTCAAAGGGCAATGCAGACGGCAGTCTTGGTTCAGGGAAGAAGTGAAGAGAAAGTAGATGTTTCCTGTATGCAGGTAATACAAAAGGAGAGTTAACGTGGAAGCGAAGGAGAAGAAAAACCCGAAACGCCAGAGCAAAATAGGCGGTAGTGGCAAGGGGGGAAGAGAACGGAACGGACAACGTCCCACACAGTCCTCTTTTTAGAGACATCAAAGGAAAACAGGAGAGGCAAAAGAAAGTGCAAGAGAGTGGAAGGTGGTGTCCTTGGAAAGCAGCAAAGTGCCGAAGAACAACGGGGAGAAACCAGATCGACAGCGCATGCACGCCGGTGAATCGCGGCTGTGCGCAGCGGCGTTGGATATGGTGATACTAGACAGAGAGGAGAAGAAAGAATGAGAAAATATGTGACACGTACCCCGCAGTAAAACTCTACTGGTCGCTCTTTGCAGTGATATATATAGCGTATACCTACAGTGCAGGTAGGATGATGTGTGTTCCACTTTTGAGAATACGATGACACACCATCCTCTTATTGATGTAATTTTATTCTCCCTTGCTTTCTTGTTACTAAACTTCTGGAAGAAACATGAAGCAGTATGACAGCTGAAAATCCCTCTCTAGGGTCCACAAATAAGACTACGTTGATATGCGTTCAGTATTAAACGGAGCGCAGGTAACGAAGAACCAATGGCTTCTAAAAATCTGACTGTTTGTACAGAAGTAGGGAATCTGGGGCTACCAGTTGGAAACATTTTTATGAGGACCGGAGCGAACATAAAGATGTACTGGAAAAAGCGATCTCTAAAATACGGTGCGTGGCGCAGGACTATCCCACGCACGGAGCGTCTCAAGCGTGTGTGCGTATACATTTTCACAATAAAATACTTCCACACGTTTATGCAAATATGTGTTTTTTCGTATATGTCGCATGAGGAGCAGGTAAGCATTATGCCAGTACAGAGCCACAAACGAATCCATTCCGTGGTGCATATGTGTACAGAGCTGTAGAGATCAGCACTCTCGCGCATTTGTTCGCGTGCTAGGTAGATGTAGTTCTCAAGTGCTACAACGATGGTTGTTCTAGTTTGACATTAGGTCCTGTTTACATCCACGCGCTCTGCAAGAGCTGTCATCCGGTGGCAAACTTCCACACAAAACTGAAAACATTCATCTGTTGACGACATCCGGAAGGAGGTCTCTGTTTGTGCTGCTCAAGACATATGGAAATTATCTTCTTCCATACGATGTGCAAGCACCGCATAGTTTTTTTGTGACAAGTTTCAGTAAACTACGCAATATACAAGCATAAGATGTCAAAAGAATGCTTCAATCCGTGCGGCAAAACACGCCCTGTCTCACGAAATGGAGCGTCGATGGAAGGGGAATGAGGAGACGAGTGCGCAGGTTGTGCATCGCTTGAATATATACTGATGTCCAATAAATATGAAAATGAGTGGACGCTACTACGACGAGCTCTATGTCTCCGGATGGAATGTGCACAGTTGCTACAAATTCAACATGTGGTGTATCGGGCTGAGCCGCAACATCTGCATCAATAGCTTTCGGTCTCCCACTCGGTGTGCACATGTATATGAACAATCGCTTCTCAGCCTTCCCTGGAAAGGGGCTTCTCATGCTCTATATGAAAACAGTGTCCAGAGCGTGACAATTTCACTAGTAGTATTTGCACCTTAGGTGCAAATACGGTCACAATGGTAGACCGTTGCGACGTTCTTGTGTAGTTCATATTCTGCACCATTGGAGCCTAACATCTACAGTATTGTGCCGTAAATGTAAATGCATAATAGCACAAAGGCGTATTTTTGCAGTGTCGGTAGCTATCCGGTTCCGCCGCTCGCAGTACCATCGTCCTCGACAACGTGTGACGGCGTCGTACAGGATAAATAGTGGTACTCGCCAGCAAATGGAGTCTACACCTATAGTGACTTGACTGTTGCGATAGCGAATGAGGAAGTACACTGGCAACAACGAAAGTGTACTACATACAGACTCCAAGCCGAGTTGAATGTCAAAAGGGCATTATTTCAAACAGCGAAACAAGTAGTGTAGACAACAGTGTCACACGATTACAAAAAACTCTGGTGTGACAGTTCATAAGCCCTTCCGTGTGATTAGCCGTCGTGAACGACAGTGAGTAACGCTGGGGTACATGTGTGAGTACCAATACTATTTCTAATTCCTTCAATCATTAGCTGCAAGATCGTCCTGCCAGTTAGTTAGTCAACCTCGTTTTAAAACCGCGGAGGTCACGTCGATGCATCAACGCCAGCACCCATGAGAGGTGACATGGCGATACTCAATGTTGTGACTGACGTATGCACAGTCATCGTGCTCTTCCGGAGTAGAGTTCATGTACACAAAGTGGTTGCTTGTGCAAATTCACTAGTTTTCCTGTCATGTTACTTTGGGTTCGTTTGGGATCACCGTTTTTTGAGCACTGCGACAGCCTGCAAGTCGCCAAGACATGACGCGATCTCTGGAGTAATATTGCGATGGATTTCGTAGTCACCGTCGTGACAATGCTTTTCTTCCCGTCTTCAACTAGGAAAAGTATAGAGGGTCTGGTTCATGCGCTCTTGATGACTTCATCCGCAGCTACCTGCTTGCGCACGTACGTGGTCTCCAATCTCTGTCTCTTCATGCACCATTTGTCCTTATTCCTCTGCAGCTGTGCACTAATAATTATTAATCATACTTGTCTGCGTACATTTCTGTCTATCCGCTTCTTATCCTCTGGGAAGCCCATTTTGTTATTCCACACGGTCCGCGTAGCCTCTTTCCTCATATATTCCTTCCTTACGTGAACAGATGGAACTTGATTACTTGTGAGAAGTCAATCGCGCAGGTTGAATACGTCAGCAAACCGGCAAACGATGCACTTCCCCCGAATCGGTGATAGACAATGTGTCGTGTTTACACCGATAATCGTGTGATCCGTTGCTACACGGGCAGAAAAACGAAAAAGTGTGCTGAAAGAAACGATAGAGGTATTGATTCATGTTGTAGGTGATACTGACGAGCAGAGCGATACAGAGGCATGGACACTACGGAACTCGACAGTATTAGACAAACACCGCTTTTCGGCAATGGTCCACTGGCGAGGGGAAGTCAGGCGCGGTAGTGCAGTCCACGTCTATCCAGTGCTTATTTTATTGAAGAAAAACGCGGCAGGCGCCCCGTACGGACCAATATTAGACGCATTCGTAACAAGCAGTGAACCGTTCCGCTTGACGGATATCGAACGTTGCACGACTCCTGCGAGCTGCGTCTAGACGTCGCCTTTTAGAAGCGGCAGCAATCACTACCTCCACATTGCATCGTGATCAGTCCTATCTACCATTCCCCTG
>CATKUM010000251.1:0-42569 GCA_949786405.1 Onychomys arenicola | reverse complement strand
GTCTGCACCAGGTTTCCGGAAAAAGTAGTTGTGCCCACTGAACCGCCAAAGGATGTACGAGGGAGGTATGAGCGGGTACACTTGCTCCCATGTTAGTAGACGATTGAAGTCACAAGCGTTTAAAGCTGCATTTGCCGCGTAGACGTGCCTATGTAGATCCACAGGATTTGCTTCGTGGCAAACTAGCCCTTCCGAAGTGATAAGTAGGACGGAGCCGGCGTCCATCGTAACATTGACTAACAGGTTCCGGTCCAGCTGCCGTGGCAATACGACGGCTTTGTCGAAAAAGGGCACGACATCATTTGGTGTAGAAGATGGGTTCCGCCCCAGGCAGCCCACGCAGTGCCCCGGTGGCTGTACCTCCTTGGCACTTTCTTCATCATCCTCGGCTTGTTGTCCCTCTGATACTTCTGCTGTTTCATTCTGCGGGGGCCGCTTCAATTTCTTAGGGAAACGGCGAGCAGCGGCGGCAGCTGCAAGGCCGTGGCGGCCCCTGGAATAAGTTGTGTTTGACGTGAGACTTGCTGCAGGATGCAGCCAGCTCTCCCACGCTTCAGTCCATGACCCTGCCTCTGCAAATGGGGACTTTCCGTCTGAAGAGCTAAATGTAGCTGTATCCCCTGTTCTTTCGCTACCTAAAGAAGAGAACGTCAGCTGGGTAAAAGAGTCATTAGTGACTGAATCACCGATGTGCCCACTGTCTGAGGCTTCTAGTCGCGCAGGCGCGGATGAGCGCCTCTTCGATTTCCACAGAGTAGGACGTTTTTCGAAAAAGGTCTCGTCTTCTTCGACGATGTGTTCATTAGTTGTGTCTCCGTTTTGCGACTCGAACCTGTCCGTCTGGGCAGCTTTGAGTGGGGATGGTGCTGCAGCAAGCACACCAACAGCAATGCATAAAGGCAAGGGAGAGGCAGCAAGAACACAGAGTTGCCTGGCACAGGAAGCAACGGCGTTAGCAACAAGGAGACCTACTGCGAGAACAGCGTTTTGGGCAGCAGCAGTGGCTGAAGCAGAAATAGCAACGGCGGCAGCAGCAGTACCAACCACCATCAGCATCAAGGCTAGCAACCAGATGCCGAGCCCCTTCATTGAGTACCGGCTTCTGTTGCTGCGGTGCTTCGGAGGCTGATGAGGAAAACCATTGTTAGGCATAACCACTGCAGTGGCGACTGATGAGTCCAGCGGCCACTGAGGTGCTAGCAGTACATGGCCTCAGAACTGCAACAGGCTGTTTAGAAAGAATATGTCCGTCGCAACTGCAGACAACCACTGCAGCGGCAACTAATGAGTCCAGCTGCAACTGATGTGTATGCAGTACATGGCCCTAAGAACTGCAACAGGCTGTTTAGAAAGAATATGTGTGTCGCAACTGCAGATAGACTACTGAAGTCGGTTCGGCATTCGCGGAAAAGCAATGCCGAAGGGTTTGCAGACTGGATCCCGATATAACCGATGATTCCACCTCATTTCCACGACAAATTTGAGGAAAATTTTCCTACTTTCTTCAGGCGTACTAGCGCCTGCCCCTCAGCAGTTTGCTCCAACACAAAGCTCTTCAAACGGACAGCAATTCGCTTGGTGTCGTACTACCATATGATGTATGGACATGCTGCTCCGTAGAGGGGCATGAAATCGATGATTTCATCAGTCGCTTCTAGTGGCGGAGCTTTCGAGATGTGAAAAATGCAGCTTTATTGCACGGTTCTTTCGCACGGGTGATCAAAAATGGGTGTCACCGCGTGAACGGCCATCGCTGGTGCACACAAGGGGACTGTAGCACCAGCGCTGTGATGTACTGCACTGAATAGTTCCATCTGCAATGTTGGAAAATATCCACTCGCTCGGACGTCCAGAGATGCTTTCTGCGCTGCCTGGCCGCTTTCCAAGCGGTGGAACGTCCAGCACACCTTCGCTCGCTGTTATCCACGAGAGGTGATTTCCATGCCAGCAGCTGTAGACATCCGTGTCTACACCAGAAGCTACTCACCCCTGTGGGATAGACGCAAACCTGTGGAGCTGCTTTCAGCGCTACCTTAGTGCACGAGGTAAGGAGCCAGGTGTTCGAAGAATCGGTCGCCTTCCGCTGTAAAAACGCATTTTCGTACGGGGTCGGCAGGAACAAGCACCATGTGGTAGTAAGCGCACACAGTAGGGTATAAGAGCTGAACAGTGATGACACACTCATGAACAATTCTAGCGAAGAAACCACCGTGTTTGCAACCTCTGAGGCCACTACTGGATAAATTACATATGTAGATATATGTATATAAGACGTACGGACCTTTCTTCTTTGTAGGTATGTAGGTCGTACTGCAGTTTGTTGATGTGGCATGCTACAACGAACAGCAGCAAAAGCAATGCAACCACGCATGCAGGGCCATCCAAGCA
Source organism: Onychomys arenicola (assembly GCA_949786405.1). NCBI lineage: Eukaryota > Metazoa > Chordata > Mammalia > Rodentia > Cricetidae > Onychomys > Onychomys arenicola. Next base: position 40,181 of record CATKUM010000251.1, on the reverse strand, counting down.
ATGTATAGTTGTATCCGTCGAGGATCGCGCGCAAGTAAATATACGGACACACGGGGAGACATACGGAAAGAGACTTAACTGCTTATTTCCAAGGCCAATGAGCAATTAGCGGAAATGTGCAGAAGCATATATAAAACGGCGTGCGCAGGATAGAGGTTCCCCGGCGGAGACAGACTTTCATCTCGACATATCGGCACGTACAATGATGGGTCGAGTGAGATATCGTGAGAAAGAGGCATTCATAATTGAATAATGTTATGTTCACAGAAAGCGTGTACATACACACCTGATAGCAGAGAGCTAAGTATGCTGGCGTGTGTGACGCTTAAACGCCTACAAATAGATACATATTTCAAAGTTGAATGAAACGATGGACAGCCCAGTAACATTGGAGAGGCACACATGCCCTATACTTCAGTCAGCGTCATGTGCGCGGCAGGCAGAAGACAAAAACAAAGAGCGGTATTGCCGTCTGGCCACGCAGAAGCTATGCGTTATTGTTCGTCAGATCCCGGGAATACTAGAAAGTATCAAAGTTCACGTACTGTGCACACCTTTGCAGATGAGAATGTGCGTCGTGTAGATGACTGGAAGCTTTACTTTGAGAAGGCGCTGGTCGAGTTGTGCGTCAACTGGCGGTGTGTCTTTCGGTTCAGTATATACGTATACAAAAAAAATATGTGTATGAATGCATTATGGTTCAAAATGTCTTCCTCCCCTTGTCCTGCTAGTAGACCAGCAAGTGCACATGTAGTATAGTGAATGCGGCCTCAGAACCCGATGCAGATAGGTCGTGGGTCGTGTTCCGCTTTATAGCTGATATATGCACACCGGGAATTCTCTGCATATTCTTAGAGTGACTCATACCCTCCAGTCAATTTTTTCGTACAAGACGGACAGGGATCACCCTGGGAAACAGCAGTGGAGGCGTGTAAACTACATGACGGAGCTTGAAGGGCTTGCGGTGGTGTGAAGACCCATTGCTTTGAAACTTGCCTTTTCACAGTAACGTAACCAATCTTCATAGACAATCACACCACGAGAACAGGACGAACAGCACAGTCTACTTTTCTTCGAGGATGGCCTTTTCCAACGATAAACACACAAAACCTACACCAGTTCTGCATTGACGCACGAACTCAAACGCCGTTCTCTCTGCTGTACCCGAGAGTACGTGGAGCGAGATTGTCCTTAAACGTTACGAACAAAACTTTCTAAATGTATAATAGGTAACGGGGCTGTCTGAACCGTCGTCGTTGCAGTTGTGCATTTCTCTTTTCACGCGTGTGTGGCTGTTGCGGGGCTTAACGTGCTAGGTGCACGTTAACATACCACTCATTATCTTCACCATATCTATACTGCGCATACTTGTACGCATGCTTCTGTCTGGATTGTTATTTTTACAGCCGTGTTTACACCGTGATACTTTCCCGACAGCCACCTCGCTAAAGTTTCCCATGCCTTCATTATTACAAACACGTAGAAGTAGAAAAGGTGAAGCGTCTTTCCTAGCGTGCGCCGCACACCATCGTCGACGCCAGTCTCCACAAACGCCCAAACTGACAGCCCGTGGAACAATTGGTTGCACCAATACCACTACTGTCACACCTCCTACAACGGCTGGATCCCTAAAAAGAAGTGGCTTTCTCGAAAGATTTTCACTGCAAAGGATTTTTCTAAAGCACTTTTTGTGGGCTGTGTCGCCGTACGGGCAGAGACCAATCTATCCTAGTGAACATCTACTGCAATCCGTATACATGTGCAGGTGACCGCTTATAGTGCAATATTTTATTGACCTACATAGCCGCTGAAGGTAGATGTAGAACGCACTACATTTGGGGAGGAGCTGCAAGTAATGGGTTTCAGCTACGCAAAACAGCGGCTGCACATTTTTTCCGCTGATCCGTAGTACGCATGTGACTGGAACACGTGTTTGAGTTCACTTTTGTCGAACTCCATCGTTCCAGACCTGTGTGTGAACAGGATATAAAGCCAGGGGAAGTCCCTTTCTGTGCGTTGTGTTGATGTTTACGTGAAGAGCTGCGTATACGAGCGAATCTAGATCCCTGATAACTGACTGCTCCGCCTCGAAGGTGATCCGACATGTATGCACATTTACCTACGTATGCAGAGACATATACAAATATATAACTATATATGTACATATATAGGTGTGGACAATGTATACGCTACCATCAAGCGAATTAAGAAGAACTTTCCCGCGAAGATAAGAGTGCAACGCGTATGAAGAAGAGCAAACAGTGGTGGAAGTGGTCTTGTATGTGAAGATGCGTCTTCCGTGGAGGCACTTGAGAAACAGAGTTTCCATGTTATGCGGATGCTTGTAGTTGTATTGAACTCAGCTGAGTAAATTACAATGAGTCGGGCCACTACGTACCTCGTACCCGGCAAGATACGGTTAGCAAGCGTCTGTCTGCGTTCTAGCAGATCTGACACTGGAAGTACCTGTTGGTTGCATGTAATGACTTGTCCGCCAAATGCTCTTAAGTGCCCGTTGGTGTGGGGCCCACAGGAAAGGCGTGTATAGGTGATTTTCGGTACGGTGCATCCGCTTGCAAACGATAGATGGCCTCGATCTGCCGTACGGGTTCCTCAAATCCACGCACGATTGAAATATGTGCACAGGCCGATGTGGACATATAGCAAGAAAGGAAGAAACAGATTCCCAAACATGTTCATACACTCAGTGAGACATCGATCCTGGCTCTCTTTCGTTACTTCCACGGAGACGCAACTCGTGCGAGCGCTGTGCAGATCGTCCTTCAGCCAGTTATATGTTACATTGCTGGTTGTCTGTGTATCTGACGCCTCTTCTAGAAAAGGCTAGTACCGTGTACGACAGAGTCAGCCTTCCATTTTGAGGTCGGAAGACAGTATCCTCTGCTCCACTTCTTCTTATCAACTGCGACTTCCAGCGCTGGGGTGCTGATTCCGAATTCTGGGAATTAAGACTTCCTACTCAAAAACATTTTGTATATATTCTACCAATTCTATTGGAGGGCTATCCGTGAAGCGTTGTACAGTTATCCTCAATCTATATCACAGAAGTTATAGGTGTAAGAGCTTTCCTCCGGATACTTAGCGTTATTCCTTCAATCAGCAAATGTGCTACTGTGTTCTCATACTCTAGACCATTATAACTAGATTGTTGAGGAACTCTTGCTTCGAAGACCGGACCCATTTTTCTGAGCGCTGCTGTCACAACAAGCACAACAGATTCGATTATCGAGGACATCCTCCGCGGCTTAGGTTTCCCATCGCGCGAGCCACTGAAGGATAGTAAGAAATTGCTTTTATTCTTTCGATGCGTCTGTAATAACAGAGTGTGTTTCTTTCTTACGCACCCTTCAAGCTTGCTGAAACAGAAAATAAGGATGGAAGGTAAATCATAAAGTGGGCAACTGTGGTTGTGAACTGCAAATATGATTATGTATCTACAGAGGGTTGCGCAGTTGTGCTTTCGAAAGAACTGCTTTTTCTAAGCAGCACCATACCTGTATCAAATCATATGGCATTTTAACTATCGTCAAAGTGCTCATTAACCCACAAAAGGGTGGGATTACCCGTTTGTTGACATCGTGTTCGTCCATCTTTACCTTGTCTGCTTGACTGCAAGAGAGCGGATACAGGCAACGAGCTGAAACTATTTTCTTTGTGACATGGAGGAACACGCTTTTTTTTCCGACACATGTGACGAGTATATTAGGTCTGGGTAGACTTGTTTAGCCGCATGTTTATGGTGACCAGCGTTTCCCCCCACCGTAGAAATAACACGTCTGTTCCAAATGGTCCATACCTCAGGGCCTCCCGACACGACCTCCACTTTCACGTGGTAGTCGACACGCAGTGCTGTTCAGATCATCCAGAGTATCCAAGCCCAGAGATTCAACATGAAGAAATTTATTAGTTACTGACGTCGATTTCGTGCCTGACCATTAATGGTGGAAGAGACACCAGCGGGATCATTTGCAGCTGAATTTCAAAGTGAACTACCACGGCTTCTATTGTTCCCGTATAACTTCTGCGTGACTTAAGGTTACGGACTGCGACAGGCATAACGTTGCAGATACTTCTCTTCCTCTCCAAACCTTCACGACACAATCACCTGCCTACCTCATGTTCACCCATGCGACCTCCAACACACTTGATTCCAAGTAGAGGGTAAATGTGCAATACACATAAGTGACGATAACGTGCGAGGAGTTAACTTCCACATAACTGTCAGGCAAATGCTACGTGCTTCGTTGATTGCACTCAGCTTTTCGTCAATTGTCCTTTCTCAGTAATTCCCTCGATCAGATTGATGCCTTATGCTTACAAAGTTGCTGCCCAGGGTAAATCGTGCTGACTCGTTACTCCTGGCGGTATATATTTTCTTTTCATGTTTACTAACCCCGGAACGACAGCACCTCCACGCAGGGTGTGTGTGTTTGAACAATTTTGTCCGTATGTAGGATTTACAATGTTAAGTGACGAAGATCCATTCAAGTAGTTGCGTTCCTATTGTCAACGCACTCTTCGTGACTTTCTCGGTCTGATCTTCCGCTGGTACGGGAATTCCGTGATAGTTTCTCGATCATTAGTTGTCTCCTTCGTAGCTTTTCAACCGTAAGCAATCTTAGTGCCGCTATTTGCCATGCTCATCTGATTGTATCACCAGGCGGCACAGGATATCCTTCCCTAAAGTACTTCCTCAACGCCATTCTGGCACCATTTTAGGAAGATGGCTTTGAGAGGCTCATTTTATACGTGTGAAGCGTCTTGTGTAGATGATTGTCAAGCAGTCGGTTCTCAGTTAGTGCGCAAGCATCCGTTCATGCACGGAATGAGGGAGAAACGGTTGCTTTGGTCATATGCTGCAGCTTTTGGCTACACGCTGCTCGTTCTTCTCAGCACATTTTTTTTTCGTACATAGAGGTACGCACCCAACGTACCTCAATTCTGCTTAGTATCTCCTCTCGCCCCTTCCAAATGTGTTCGTATGTTCTCCCCTTCTCCTGCATGACAACACCTAAGCACTTCATGGGGGAGAAGTTGATATTTATCGTCGCAGTTATACTTATGTTTTTCAAGCACGCATGACCTTTCCAGGCAAGACTCAAGCTAAGGCAGCTGTAGTTCTTGTGTTTACTTGCACAGGTACCATTATACTACTTTTCAAGGCAACTGCTTCGAAGATGAAGCTGCTCTACTCTTTCTGTCTGACAGTATGCGGTGTCATGACGCAAGCGTCCAGTGTCACGGCGCTGGAGAGCATCGGCTTCGAAAAGAGATTTCTGAGAGGACCCAAGTCACGAACGGCTATAGTATCCGATAGTCGCGGCACTCGCATAGCCACACCAGTGGCGGTCGAATCATTTTCGTCGGAAGACGGGGCCAGTTCTCTCGCGGAAACTGATGATGAGAACCCCTGGCTGACTACGAAAGAGAGTGTGTGGAAGTCAACGTGGCCCAACAGCGAGCCTGAGCGCGGCGGAGGTGGACAGAGAACGAAGCAGAACGCACAGGCGGCAAGAGGCACCTCCAAACGACAGTGCCGCAAAAAGGAAGAGGTAGAGAGAAAAAAAGGAGGAGAAGAAGAAGGGGTTGAGCTTGGCCGTGGACACTCACCCACTCGCCAGCTCAGCAGTGTAGACTTTGAAACTGGGGAACTAGACGAATATGAAGACGAGGAACTTCTATTTACTCTCCTGAATGAACGGGATACAGCGACGAACGCAAACAATACTACAGCAGACGTCGTGGCCGTGGGGAACGACCCCAGCAAATAGCGTACAGGCACACGAGGAATTTTTCTTCGAAAAGTAGTGCGAGAAAGATTCTCTTCGCTGTTAAGCCTCCCCAAGATAATCACCTATAGTCGACGTCCTGGAGCGACTCCGGATTCTGGCGGGATGCCTGTACCTCCCTGGTGTGGGAAGCCTAACTCTCAAGAGGGTTCCATACTGAAGAGAGTCGTTCACGCGCAGATATGTTTCTTCTTCCACGTCTACGTGCGGCATTCAGTTGGGCGCTGGGTGTACCGACTGAAGCTTATGTTTGCCCAGGATCCGCTTTGGTGTATTGCATAAATACAGAGCAGTCGTACTGACGTCTCCAAGCTAAACTGTCACAAGCGGAGCAAAAGGTCGGGCCATCTGTGTGTCAATAGTCGTTCCCACATACCTGCACATAATGTGGTTGGACTATTTTGTCTGTGCTATTCAAACTTCCTTATTTTCTCAGGCCATCTGTGTATTATTTATCGTGCCCGCATACTTACACATCTATCTACTGATCGAAAGAGTTCAACTGCGCTATATAAATTCGCAGTTCAACTGCGCTATATAAACTTCCGCATTCCCTTTGGTTATAGTTTCTATAGGAGACTCTTCACATTCCACAAGTCGCGACAGGGACACGAGTTGCTCGAATGTGCCAGTAAGTTTTGGTATACTTATTCCGAGGACTCTACCAGTTGCAAAATTCGGTCCGATTGTATGGATAGAATGTTTAAGTTAGAATCTACACTTCAATTCCACCTGCATTCAAGGATTGTCAGAGATACAAGCGTGGAGACTTTGGTGGGATTGCGTGAAGGTTCTTAGTCACCGGAAGAGCGTATCGCTTTCAGGGTTATCTTCTAGCTGATGGGGTTGATCCCACAAGAAAAAAAATGGAGCAACGTGGGTGTTCCTGAAAGCCTCTGAGACGTACATAATTTCGGCACCTCATTCGATTGTGTCACGCCTAACGAGTGCAATAATATGTGTTGACTCGCTGTTCTCAACACGTGTACTTGTGACCTGCATACAGGCGCGCAGTCGGAAGAGTGTGCGCATTTCCGCATTTCTTCGGACGTATAGGACTTAGTATAGGCCAGTATACGGTTCTGGATTTGATCAAGAGAATATCTGGCTTCAGAAAAGATATGGCAGTAGGCTTGAATTTTCTTACTAGCGGTTGACCAAAACTCCGGCTACCATGTGCTGCCGATCATGTCTGCCACCTTTAGATATATATATATATATATATATATGCAGATGTGTATAGGTACTCGTGTACAAGTGTTCTTCGTGCAGAAGGGCAGATACTCGCAAGCCTGCACATGCCGTGTTCTCTTCCTAAGGCGTTAACGAACGTTTGGACAGAGCACGCGTAGACTCCGAAAGGTGTACTGAATCAAAAACAGTAGAATTACTCGTTTCAAGTACACTGCCGACGACTAAGCCGGCGGATATGCCATTTCCGAAGCATGTACGAATTGGAGAGTGTACATCAAGTCAGAAGTAGTGCACTGTCAGTCTACACAAGCACTGCGTGTGACGACTTCCTCCGAAAAGTACACGCTTTAGTGGAGAGTCTCGCAAAGTGAAGGCGTAATTCCTTTCATGATGGAAAAATAGACACGCGGTAGTCCAATTTTGAAAGTGCGTCCTGCCCCATGTCCTATGGCAAGCTATTGTTTTTTTGGCAGACTCCGGTGTTCAGCGCACGGAAAGTGTGCTCGCTTTCACCGAAGAGTATGCGTCGTTGCCTCGTCGCCAGACGCAGAAAAAATGAACACTCGTCTCTCTTCCTCAACGAACACCCTCTGCTTGAAATTCCCTAGCCAGGCTTTTTTCGTTAGCGTTTGCGCGCGGGTACACGGGTTTGTGTGGTACACGCATGTGTACGTACCCACATACATGTCCGGGTTTACGCGTAGACCTATTCAGATATACAACTGTTAGGTTCTTCACGTATCGGTGTACAGGCAGACCAGCGCATACATGCACATGGACGTAAAGATACTAAAAATGCGCACCTATGTACATATGCACATCCGAAATATGAATGTATCATGGGTGCGCGTGAAGTCCGCAGAAACCAGCTGTTGAGTTCGGGCAAGAGTTGTAAGCCAGATACGTACAAGAACCGACGCACAGATGACCCACAGTCGGCAGCTCGAGCGTACGTACACCGAAAGACCGCCGCAAATCATACCGCGTAAGTGTGATTATGCATTTCTACACCGCTAATCTTGATTCTTCATTCCTCTAAATCGAACCCTGCATCTTACTTTATTTTCCTTTTACTGCACGTGCCTATAATCATACACCACACAGCAGTCTAGGCTGCTTCACAATTCCCCACGTGACTTCGCGACAGAGAACCGTGTAAAAAACGAACCTTGAGAAGAGGAATGTGGTGCTCCGCCCCTTTATATATATATATATATATATATTTGTTTTACTTTTCTGTATACAAACGTGCATTTCCGCAAACCAGCGCTCAAAAGTCCGAGTATGGTACTGACGTCCAAGAATACAGAATCTTTTGTGACTTCTGAAACCTAAAAGAAAAACCCTTTGCGTGTTCTCTTTCCGTGGGCTCCCACTCCGCTCTTTGAGCATCCTGCCGTCCTTGCTTCCGATTACTTCACACTTGGACGCGTCTGTGGGAGTAGACTCTTTCCCTTCCTGCGCTGGCGTGGAAATACTGGAACTCACCGTCTATATGCCCTCGCGCGCTTGTGTACGGATACTCCTCCATGAAGTAGCATATGATCATGATTCCTTACGGGTGTGCACCAACATGCAAAGGCATTCGCCTATGCAGACATAATCTTCCTTCTTTAAATGTCGTGTGCCCATATTAAAAAAGCTTTTTCTTCCTTTTCGTCCGGAATCGCTCTCATTACAGCCGTCCACCTCTTAACATTTGAGGAGGCGCACGTGCGGCTGAACTCTTTCTGAACACACGACTATTTCTCCCGAGTGCAGGACCTCTGACTACGAGTTCTTTGACACCAAGATCGCTTTCTCAGTGTGCGGCAGGAACAAGTTGTACCATCTTCGCGCAGTTGATTGTTTATGTATCTACTGCACGTGTCTTCTACACTCTTGACAGTGTTGACACCTTCATTCATTTGCGAGTGCTGTTCCCTGTGTGGATAAGTTTCCTCATTTTTCTACTAGCTGCCTTCATCAAATCGGGGCGGTGAGCAGCAACAACTTTCAAAACTTTCCGTATCTCCGCCTTACTCTTGCAGAACTTCTGCACTTGGCGTGCCTTCCGTGGCTTCCTAAGAACAACATCACCAGCCGCACACACAAAATACAACAGCGCTATCTACCGAGAAGCCTCATATTGACTCCTACGACAAAAGTATACAGAAAGAATGCACGTACTGAGTAAAAATACGGGTATGTCTCTCTATAAGACGAGAATACAAAAACCCAGTTCATTCATCTCCCCAGAAAGTACATCTTCTCTCACCTGCACTTCTCAGTGTGGTTCGCTGTACAATACGGAGATCTCACACTCTTGTCCTATATGACGTAAAGCTACGCATAAACGCGGGTATACCTGCACCCGGATCCATAGACACACCCGCTGTACGTACACCAGGAATGCCTGTGTATTCATGAAAGCAATTTTCAGCAAAACCCCCGCACGGTCAAGCACCGTTGCAGCGCATAGAGCGTGTCTGTTGCAGAAACCACACGTTTATACACCAAAAAAAGCCTTATACGATATACCTCTCTACATTCATGCCTACGAAGTTCTCGATATCTTCTACGCACGTAAATAGACCTCCTCTATGTGTACCACGCCATTTTCACGACAGCAGTGAGCCTATAAAACATCCCCAAGAACATGCCCACACACAAGTATAACGCAACTAGTATACGTATTCTCTTTTTCTTTCTTTTCTCTGCACAGATATATCTCCAAACAATCGCTTCGGTTTCACCCAGTGAATGTTCATGACTGTACGGGTAGACAGATTATCCACAGGTCTCTCAGGAGAGCGCGTAGTCATAAACATCCCAGGACACGCGAGGGTAAATTCAAAAGCAAAACACAACCGCAACTCTAGAGGCAGCTGCAACATGAATACTTGTTGGTGCAGATGTCCACGGCCCAGTCAGTTACCATCTGAGTGTGCTAGAGACATAGAGAACCAGAGATTGATCCACATGCTGATATTCGACCCATGTCATCTGTAGTCACACAGTACCTACACTGTCTGTGCAGCAGATGACAACATCTATTTAGTATCTATACAGACGTGTACAGCTTTCTCTTAGCTCCATTTCTCCTCCACCCCCCCCGTCGCAGGTCCCCCTGTGCTTTAAATAGATGTGGAGAAGTCTACATACGTATGTTTAGTTTATAGGCTTCCAAACGGTCTCGCCTGTGCGCATGTGTATGTGGCATCTAAAAGACTCTTATTCAAACCCCTAAGCTTTCTTTGCACATCCTTCCCACGTGTAGGTTGTGCTCTGAGCAGAGACACACATAAAAGACTAACGTATAAATAGACCTCATAGGATGCTGTACCTACAACATACTGCAGCAGTAGGATCCCAGCACGCGTCTCTGTGGTGTTGTTTCAATACTGCACAAGTGATGCGATGGACTGTTGAAATACAGTAGTAATAATAAGCAGGAGAGAGGAGCAGTAGTTACCTTTCCTACGTACAGAAAGACGGACAACCGTGTGCATACCACGTTGACTCCCCCACATAGAAACAACAAATGGAGAGAGAAACAAGATCCTCACTTCAGAGCGACGCCAAGGGTTTCCCTGACCAGTGCTGACGACAAGGAGGACAGCCGTATCTATATGGGAAAGGATATCACCTCTTGTATATTATCATGGAGGCGGAAATCAGAAATAGTATGTCGCAATAAGCAGAGTGCGACGCGTGGGAATATCTTGGTGAGAGTCATTGCAGAAGGGTGGAAATGATAGGATGGGAATCCAAAGAACTTCAGCAATGGCAGCGCCAATACATTCCCTCCTCCCACCCTCCTCCTCCGCACACACGTACACACCGTTTGTCTACGTCCTCTCCCCACATCTGTATTCGCAAGTAATTGGATCTCTCTTTCAAGAAGCAATGTCGTTTCGCCTGTTGGCTTAGTATTTTGTCATCAGTATTCTAACGAATTTTCTGTTGGGTTGGCGTGGAGATCGAGGTTTCTCGGTTGAAAGCGACCCCTGCAACATTAACACTGCAGACGCTCTGAGACAAACCCTTGACTGTTTGTATTTCTTCGTCAAATGATTACCTCATTTTCCTTCCTCTTTTCTGAGTTGTAGTGAGGGCGATGTAGTTGTTGAGCTCTCCTGCTCTTCCCAGGCCGAGGGGCTGCTTGTGGGCAAGGCCGCTGTATCTCAGCGAGTTTCTGTTCATAATATTCAGCGGCTCCGCAGAAAAAGTGACTCCATTGAATTTTCGCAGAAAACTGTTATTGTGCCTAATGCACTGCCACAACAACTCAGAGGACACCATTGTTGTGATCTCTGCTGCTGCGCTTCTCGCGGCTGCTGCTGCTCTTCTGGTGGCTGCTGCTGCTGCTGCGGGGGACTGCTGCAGGGCAAACGGACGGAAACAAAGTGCTCACTTGGAAGGAGCGCCAGAGGAAGAAGCAGCGAAACGAAAAAAACAAAGCCGCAGCGAACCAAAAGCGAAACGTGCAACCGGCGTAATACCACCAACTACAGTTACAGTGGTGCGAACTGCATGCAATGAACCCGCTCTTGCGCAATAATAACGGCCATGTGATAATACAGTTTACCAGGGAGATGCAATGACGGCGGTATGTATGTATGGCCGGTATGCTGAGCGATATTGTTGCTATACGCGAATATGGGTTATAGCCTTCCTGGTACGGCCTGGTACGGGGGGGGTTCTCGCTGCTGCATGCTGCTGTTGCTGCTGTTTACGCGGACGTAGGCGAACGTGTTTCCCTGCTTCTGATCCGTGCAGCTGCGTGGGGCCAAGTGTTTGTAGGAAAATGAAAGCTTCTCGCTTCCCTCATGGTGCCGCTGCTGCTATTTCTATCTCTGCGAACAGCGCTTGCTGCTTCTCCGGGCTGCGAGTGGTTCCTGCTGCTCCTCTTAGCTGTTGCTGTTGTTGCTCTCCGCGAGGTCGACCGGCTGCTGCGCGGCGCCTATATGCCGCTACTGTTCTAGTCTATGACTACTGCTGCTGCTACCGCTGCTCTTGGTGTTTATCGCTTCTGCTGGTTCTGCACTGCGACTGAAAATGTTTATATGTTCACTCACGATCATGGACTGCTGCTGCTACTGTGTAGCTGCTGTTTCTCATTCCCAGAGACTGCGCCTTTATAGTAAAGCACAAGCTCCACCCCACACATCAGAGACGTCGTACGAGGAGGTGCACTCACTATACACGTGCATGATGAAATCCTCTCAGGGCCAAGTGCTGCTGAAGGTGGTACTCCCAAAAGCAGTTGTTAGTGCTGTTCTACTCGTCCTGTTGCTCGTAACTTTTGAAGATGCTTTCGGGTGAGCTGCCGCTGTCGCTGCTGCCCAGCGGCAGCCTGTACTGACCTTCTTATTAACCGTCCCTCGTAGCTGTCGCTGATACTGCTGCTGCTGTCCGGTAGGGTGCTGTGCTGCTGCTAGTCTTTCCACCGGTTGTAGAAAGATGCTGACAACCCAGCCCACAAGGTATTGCGCCTACACACTACGTCCTTCAGCCACATCCCTACAGATCTTCCGTACATAGGCACACGTGCATACGTGGAACTACAGGTCTATACACAGAAAACAATGTATATATATATATATATATACGTATATGTATATACAAGGGACAATGTGCACGCGGAGACTATCGTGTGGTATTTTCTTAGAGAGGCATGTGTCACCTTGGTATATGTCTGTTTATACTTGTACGCTCATGTATTCATTTGACAGTCACTAGCACATTTATATGTCTGTTTATACTTGTACGCTCATGTATTCATTTGACAGTCACTAGCACATACGTGTTTGTATACATATATACGTATATATCTGTTCGCATGAAAATTTTCCCAACATTCCCTAGTATGAGACGACCTGGACAGTCGACCTCGGTGCCCCTCTACTTCATATACACTGCAAAAGAAATACATTCATGTCTGCGTATATGCCTGCGTCTATTATGTACGTGCACACATGTGTATGATACGGCCATATAGCGCAACACGCTGTTTGTGGGAGCGGAACCCCGCCACAGCAAAAGGACTTCAACACACCTACGTATCTACACACCGATATTTACAAGGAACATACAAGTGCACGTGCGTCATACGGATATATATATTATATATATATATATTATATATATATTATATATTATATATATATATATGTATACGCGTGGGTAGTCGTTGTGCATTTTTTGTTTGCCAAATCGTCTGGACTGCCCAACCGCCGTACCCTGTGTATGTACCCCGTATGTATGCCCAGCACGTGCCTAAGTTTCTATATGTATACGTATGCATATACGTATATAGATGAGTACAGCGATGTACTTGCACATCGCTGTCTCCTTATTTAACAGAAATATATATATATATTATATATACACACATTACTACGTGGGTGAGTAGGCGTATTTGTGCCGTAGCCAGGGGCGTCTTCAGTCTGCTTTTCTGTCCAAAAGGTATCCTTCGCAGCATTTGCGAGGAGGTGAGTTACATCCACAGGGCACATGCTATGGTGATTTTAGAGTCGTATACAGCAGTCAATTGCTACGTAGGAGGTTTACGACGGTGAATGCTGCACCATGGGTGCGTTCGCTTTGGGGGCGAAGGGTCGTTAAAGCATATTTTCTTCTGGGTTTGAAGAGGCAGCTGGATTTTTTCGTCCAGTTGTGTGCTACCTATCGATGCTTGTATCCACACAGTACATGTTACATGCACTGACGTTGACTTCTACAGTGGTATCATGCCCCCGGCTATACCGAAGTTCCGCCTTCAAAAAGCAGCAGCTGTTTCGAAGTATAAGCGGCAAGTATGTACACATGTATACCAACATACAGAGTCTGTCCACCTTCCTCCTATCCTCTGTACTAGCGTATAGTTTTCGACATTCGCGCATGCATCTCAGGTGTTGCTGTTGATATGCAATATTGACAGTTCATACGCGGCAGCTGTTGTCTACATTCGTAGCACTTTTCAATTAGCTGCAGCGCATCTCAGCAGCCCTCAGCTTTTCATGTGTCTGTTGATTGTACCGGTGCAGCATCACAGAACGACGTCTGGATAAACCCGAGAGGAAGAGGAATCCACGTTTAAGTTGTCCTCAGTTCTGTCGCGCGCTTCCTTTAACCCTCTGCGTCATCCTTAAATATATTTTCATTATATATACGCATGCCGCGAATACACTTTTTTTTCTACCTTTACATAGATACACTGACACGCTGTATATGCGTCATGATAATCATGCACGTCCTTCCTACTACCCCTTATTAGATGATACAAGGCAGCTGCTACTGAGCTTGTCCTATATCAACGATACAAAGATTCTCTCTTTTTCTTTCTCTCTCTGTCTATACACCCTCACAGACGCTCTTCGAAACGGGCGTGACATAAGTAGCTGCTATCGGTGGACACGACCTCTACCTAACGACTGCCCCTGCTCTCGCTGCCTGTGGCCTTCTGCAGCAACAGCAACTTTCTCTATGCAAGAAGCCACTGAATCCTCTTTCCAAACTCTTGACGCAACAGCAGTTCTTCACTTAGCATTGAGAGCAGTCTCTTTGCTGCATGTAAGAGTTCCACAGCCTCGGCAGCTAGCACGTGAGAGCACCTCATTTGCCGATGTTTTGTTTTGCTGTGTGCACAACACACACTACTTCTCTTCCCCCTCGCGCGCACGGAATGATGGGCAGTTTGAACGACACCCACCGTCTTCGCATTTACTTATCTTCTGCGAAAGCTGTGTAGTTCAAGCTGCAGGTATCATGTGCTGGTCCTGGTCTCACTAAAGCCTCCACACTGCAGAGTATAGAGGCGCTCGAATCCTCGTGTAGTTCTCGATGCACATACATATACACTGGCACACATATCCATATGAATATGTCTGTATGTGTCTAGGTGAAGACATGCCTGTATAAGCAGGCAGGAAGCTGCTTTATGCTTTATAATAATCGCTCTCTCCCTCTGCATCCACGAGCCACTTGAATACAATCTGCGAATGCTGGCCGCTTCCAGATGTAGGGATTGCAGATTGGAATTCTGCATGCGAAATGCCTTCCTCGCTGGTGTTCCCTGTCATCATTCGATATCTCTGTTCCACTAAATACGTATGCATGCGTTGCCGCGGAGGCGCGAGTAGCAGCATTTGAGCAGAACGCTGCGCGTATATATATTCAAGTCAACTGAGCGAGGTGTACACACACATGTATATACAGCTTCTGTACCCTGCACCATCCAGAGACAAAAACGTAGGTAGATACATATCTCTGTGAACCACACGAGATGAAAAACCTCTTTATACTCAGACTAGTGTACCCTGCATGTGCCCTACCTGCCTACAGAGGAGGTCGCTATGGTGATAAACGCATATATGTATACACGCGTATAGCGTAGAACTGCGACCTATTCACATGTCTGCTTTTACACATCAAGCAATGCATATATATATATATATATATATATATATATATATATATACATGTGTATACATAGAGATGTAGTATTTGATGTGTAGAAGCAGACGTGTATACATGTATACAAAGCTCTACATGAGTGTGTGACAGATACACGAAGACATGTGTATACATGAAGGTCCGTAGTAGAGCAGCGGCGACCTTTCGCTGTTCACTTGCAACTGTGTCTTCCCGGTGCTTGTGGATATTCACATGTGTATCTTCGCGTGTTTCTACTCCAATACATGCTGCCGATAGAGGACAGCACTCTTTTCTAGCAGAACTTCACTTCTAATGGGCATCTTTTTTTTACGGTGGTGTCTCCCTGTCTCCATGCAGAGACACGAAGAGTGGGGGTTAGGCGAAGGAGATAAACCTTTGGAAACCTTTGCTTTCTAAAGGTCTCCTCATTTGTGCATGTGAAGAGAGCTGCTCGAGTGGTGCACCGGAAGTAGCAGCAAGAACGACTGCTCTACATACGCCAGAGGAGCTCTCTAGCGCGCTGAAACACTTCCGGCATGAATTCCGCCTGACGTATCGAGGAGACGGCTGTATGTTAGGAACCGCGTCCTCGCCCATGTGTCTTTCTTTTCTTCCCTATTGCGTCGACATCCTGCGGTTTGCAAAGGAAACATATACGTCTCTATATTCTCTGTGAGAATTCTTCCTTCTATTGCCGTGTCGCTGAGACGCAGCAGAGAGACTGCCCTCTGGAGACCTTCGCACGCAAAAGTGTAGCGACGATATCTTGCTATTGCACACAGATATTCAAACAGTGCAAAGCTGACTGAGGCGACCTGCTGTCTCCACCAATTCCGTGTATTTACACGTTTGTCTCACTAAAAGAGGGAGAATCCACTTCCCCTGTATATTTCCTGAAAAGAAGACAGCAACAGTGTTTGACAGAAAACGTTTGATGCTGCGCAACAACAGCAACACCAGCAGAGACGTCGTCTTTCCTTTGTTGCAACGCCTTTTTCAACGTCCTGGGAAAGTCTCTCGCTACATCAGGGCATTTCCCTACAGTCACGATTATTCATAGACCTCTACTCTTCTTCCCACTCGTAGAGCCCCCACTATCACTATTGTCAGAATACCCCTCATACTCATACTCCTCCTCCTCTTTCTCTTCCTCCTTTTTTTTCTTTTCTTTTTCTTCTTCGTGCACCCCTACTACTACTAACACGACGACTACTTGTGCTACACCCTTCCTGTTGTTGGATACTTCTCCTATCAGAACTCCTCCTGTATCTTCGCAATATTCCTCTGCTCTTCCATCCAATACACGTCATGCAGGCGTGGAAAGGCTTCTTGCAGGCCACTGATATGCTTTCAACGACGTCCTAAGAGCAGTCGTCTCTGCAATTTCGAGTCGCTGATTCGCGCAGCACGTTCATGGAGAGGCATGCAAGAAATATATACTGATCGACCACTCATACTACTACTGTGAAGGAAAGTGTTTTCCTTGCAACGATGACTGCTCGCTGCTGCTCTATTCGACAGAGACAAAAAAGTATCTTTGCCTGTTGCTGTTGCTGCTGTTGTGCCTCTGACGTGCTGCTGCCCCCCCGCTGGGGGAGGGTGAAAGGAACGCAGTCAACAGCAGTGTGTGACGTGCTGCTGCTTCTCCTCCTTCTCCTTCTTTTCATGGAGAGATACGAAGTAGAGACACTCTTCCCAGAGGAAAGGAAGTTCAACGAACGCAGAAGGAAGAATGAAAGGTCTGCAGAACACCTATAGTATGAAGAAAGAATGGGAAGTTTTTAGAGCTTTTCCAAGACAAAAAGACGTCTCCGTCCCTCTTGTGGAGGTGACATATTGGGAAACTTGCTGCAGCAGAAGTCGTGCGAGGAAAGACAGCCACTACCCCACACGCAGCAGAGACATCTGGCAGCAGCAGTGTCCAGCAATCCACAAAGAAAAGCCGTGTCTCTTTCTCTTTTAGGAGAATCAGAAGAGGTGTTAAGCGGAGAGTCAGGAAAACAGCGAGATGACGGAAAGCGTGGATATGTAGAGAGAGACACGAAAGAAACGAAGACTGTTGCTTCTAACGAAGAAGAAACAGTCTTCCTTCACGTTCTCCTTTGAGGATTTCTGCTGCTTTGAAGTTGCTGCGAAGAAAGCTTCCTGCTGCTGCTGCTGTCCACAACGCACCGCACCTGCTGCTGTTTAGCTGCAGCAAACGCCAGAGGCACACGTTTCAGTAGCGACGTACTGCTGCCCCTGCTCCTGCTGAAGTCCTGCGAAACTCCTACCACGCGAGGATAGAAAGATCTCTCCTTCTTTGTGCGGTTGCTGCTGCTGTCGCTGTCGTTGCTCCTGTCGCTGCTGCTGCTGCTGCTCCTGCTGTCGCTGTTGTTGCTGTTGGTGCCTGGGGGGGCAGTGCTGCTAACTGTGGAACTGAACTTCTGCTGCTGCTGCTGCTGGCAGACTGCTGCTCGAAGTGGCTCGCTGCTCCTTGGGATCTGTGCTGTAGGAGCAGCAGCAGCAGGAAGAATAGAGACATTTTGACCTTCTGCTGCAGGAGGACACTGAGATCATCAGCGACAGCAACAGCAAAAGCAGCACGTCATGTACCAGAAGATACACGTTTGATTGCTGCTCCGAAGCAGAGACGGTGTATTATGCCAGCCTGCACCTTCATTCATTCCCAGCAACAGAAGAAGAATTGCTGCTCTCTGTCACTGTTGCTGTTGCTACTGCTATTTTGTTTGCTTGTCTTCCTTCCCCTTCGCCATCACTTCTGCTTCTTCTCATGAAGGTCTGTTTGCTGCTGTTGCTGCTCTTCTCCCCCCTTGTGCTGCTGTTCTGTCTGCCTTGGCTCTTATTGTTACTGTCGTTCCTGCGGCCTTTATGAAGCTGCTCACTGCTGAAACGTTGCACGCCTTCTTCCAACTCCAGCAGCTGCTGCTCCTCTTGTCCGACTGCTCTTGCTCTTGCTGCTGCTGCTGCATGCGACTCCGGTTGTCCTGCAGAAATCTTCAAAGCAGTGAAGGCATTCATTCCACGCGTCCATAATCCAATGCTGCTATTGCTGTTTTTCTTTGTCGTCCTGCTGCTGCTGCTGCTTTTGCGTCTGCTGCTGCCGGTGGTGCGTCTGCTGCTGTTGCTGTCCCTCTCGTCGCTTCCACAGTCATCATCGTAGAAATAACAGGAGTACGGAGGTTCATCTTCCAGCTCTGCTGCTGCATCTTCTTCAAAGTGATACGGGAGCTGCTGATGAAGAACCGCTTCAACAAGCTGCTGCTTCTTTTGCACCAGCGCATGCCTCGCTCTATCTCCCTCTTTCTGCTTCTCTTCGTTTCTCTGCTGTTGCTGCTGTTCCTGCTGCTGGTAGCGCTGCTTCTGCTGCTGCTGCTGCACCTGTTGCTGTTCCTCCTCCTCCTGCTGCTGCTGCTCCTGCTGCGGATGTGTATGGAGATGTTGCGAGATGTGAAGGCTGTCAAAGCGTTGGTGCGTAACTCCGTTCACCAGGGTCTCTTCTTCTTTTTCTTCGCGTGTTGCAGCAACTCTCTTCGTTCCTTCTTCTTCTTCTTCTTCAATTCCACAGGGAAAAATAGATTGCTGCATCCTGGATCTGGCTGCGCATGCAGTGGGGTGCGCTGCTGCTTTTGGTGCCGCCCCTTCAGAGAGCGCCAACTGTTGCAGCAGCTGCGCTCCACGCGACACTTCAACTTCTGCTTCTCTCCTCGTTGCTGCTGCTCTCTCTCGTGCAAACTGCATATCTGCTGCTGTTGCTGCTGCGCGTCCATCATCCCCTGTTGCTGCTGCTGCTGCTATATACCCGGTGTGAACGCCAGAAATGTGTTCTCCTGCTGTCGACCTGACGTCAATTCTCTCTCTTCTTCGATGTGCTGCTCCTGCTGCTGCTGCTGCGTTCTCTGTCGCAGCCGCTTGCATTCCTGCTGTTGTTGTGGCAGCATGCATATCCTCCCATACTTGCTGCATCGGCAAAAGTCTTCTCTCTCCCACAAAACCCTCTTCCGAGCTGCGACTTCGCCTTGCTGCTGCTGCTGCTGTGCTTTGTTCCCTTCTTCTTCTCGTCTCCTGCTGCCGCTGCAACAATGCTCCACTTGACTGGGACGCCAACAATGCACCTGCTGCACTTCCTGCTGCTGTTGCACTTCCTCCTCCTGCTGGGGTTCCTGTTGCTACTGCTGCACTTCCTGCTGCTGCTGCTGCCGCAGCAGCAGCTATAGCCAACTTTCCAGCCTGAACGCACTGCTCTGGAGCACCGGCGGCCCGGGAGGCTCGAGCTGCTGCTGTTGCTGCAATTGGTGCTGCAGATCCGCTGATGTCTGTTGCAGCTCCGGTGATGTCTGCTGCAGCTCCGCTGATGTCTGCTGCAGCATCAGGTTCGCTGCCGAGCAGTTGCTGATGCCAGAAGCTTTCTTTCGATGCTGCTGCTGCTGCTGGAGCTCCCGAGACGGCAGCAGCAGCAGCAGCAGGAAACCCAGCGAGACAAAAAGGTCTCAGTGTCTCTTCCGTGTTTTCCCTTCGCTGCGAATGCGATTGATACTGCTGCTGCAGCAGCTGCTGCTGCAGCAGTGCGCGTCTCCCATGCTGCTGCTGAAAGTGCTGTCTCGTCTCTCTCTCTCCACACAGCGACGTGTCTCTCTTCCTGAGGATATCACGGCTGCTGTCCGATTTCCCAGCAGCAGCGTTTGAAGAAGATAAAGAGGTTTCTTCGTCATTGAACGCAACAACAGCAGCAGCAGGTGTTGAACTGCTGGCAGCAGCAGCAGCAGCAGGACCTGCAGACGATGAAACAGCAGCAAGAAGGTGTCTCGTTGGATGTGACCCCACGCTGCCTTGGAATTTAAAAGACGCTGCTGCTGCTCCTGGAGGAGGAAAAGTTGCAGGAAGAAAGTTTTCCTCTTCTGCTGTCTCTGCCTGGATCGCAGCAGCAGCAGCAGAAGCTGCGACAACGGCAGCTCCTGCAGCACGACCTGGCACTTCTTCCACAGCAGCAACTGCAGCGCAAACCAGAGCGGCAGAAGTAGCAGACAAACTCTCCCCACAAGAAGAAAGAGCAGCATCCGAAGTCAATGGCCAAAGGGAAGGAAGGCTGTCCACGTCTGCAGCAGCCTTAGAAACATCAAAAACTGCAGCAATGCTCCTTCTCTTCTCTGCATCGACTGCTGCTGCTGCTGCTGCAACATCTGCTGTTGCTGCTGCTATTGATTCAGGAGGTATTTTTTCACCTGCCACGGGGGGTGTTGCTGCATTTGCTTCCTCTCTTCGTTGTGCTGCTACAGGTTCTTTCATCGTTTCTCTTCGGTTTCCTGCTGCTGCTGCTGCTTCTCGCTCGGCTTGTGCTGCTGCCCGGCTCCAGGTGGCTGCTGCAGCACCCGCTGTAGCTCCTTCTACAGCTGCCTCTTCAGAAGCAGCAACAGCGACGAAGGTGCCCGCAGAGCACTGTTTCTTGTCTTCTGCAGGGAAAGAAGGAAATCCTGCCTCTTCACACCAGCCGGTTGTTTCTGCTGCTGCCAAACCTCTATATTTGCTGTGTGTGACGCTCTCTTCTTCTTCTATTGCTGCTGTTTTGTTTCTGCTGTTTGCTGCTGCAGTTGCTCCTGCGTCTGCGTCTCTCCAGTTCCCTGCAGCTTCCCCTGCTGTTCGACGTCTGCTGCCTGTTGCTGCTGCTGCTTCCACTGCTGCGAAGCTGCTGCTTTCATCTGCTGCTGCTGCATCCAGAGGAGACGCTAGCGACGGCAGCATATGCTTCTCCCACTCGTCCTCCTCCTCCTCCTCCTG
Source organism: Onychomys arenicola (assembly GCA_949786405.1). Taxonomy (NCBI): domain Eukaryota; kingdom Metazoa; phylum Chordata; class Mammalia; order Rodentia; family Cricetidae; genus Onychomys; species Onychomys arenicola. The sequence goes on along the minus strand of CATKUM010000251.1, from coordinate 18,981 downwards.
CAGGAGCATGCGTTGCTGCAGCACCGCTGCGCTCCTTCTACATGGACTGGAAATGTCAAAAGAGGCATCTGCTGCATCTGCAGCAGCAGTCTTTGTCTCCCCTACAGCAGCAGAAACACCTACGGAGGCAACACACGAGACGTCTTCTGCACCAGTAGTCGCGCCTACAGCCGCAGCAGCAGCAGGATTAACCACAGTTGCTGCAGCTGCCAGAGAGATTGCTCTACCAGCGGGAGCAGCAAAGTCAACAGCTTCTTCTTTATAAAGTGCGTGGTCCAATACAAATCCCTTCTCCATACAGAACGTTCTGTGTCTGCTGTCATTTTTTGTCGAGCCAGACTGCTGCTGCTGTTGCTGCTGCTGCTGCATCTGCTGTCGACGGGGTTGTTGCCCCGTCTGCTGTCTGCAGCGCAGAGCAGTAGGAGGAAGCGAGCTGCGCTGCGGCTCGCACTGGTGCAGCAGCAACTGCTTCTTCCCTTCCATGGCGATGGGCTCGTCTATTCTGTTGCGATTGCAACTTTGACTCAGCCTGCTGTCGCTTGCTGCTGCTTCACAAGCCAGAGCAGCAGCAGCAGCAATCGCAGAACCAGAAGCAACCCCCGTCACCGCAGCAGCAGATGCACCAGCAACTTCAGCATCAGTAGATGCAGCAGCAACAGCAGCAGGAGGTGCTTGAGCTGTGCTGGTGTAGAGAGCGGTGTCTTCTGTTGCAGTTGTTGCACCTGCCTCATCTGCGTCTACGGGCAGCAGCTGTTGCGCTGCTGTTGCTGCTGCATGCACAGCAGAACAAATTCTGTCCCGTCTTCCTGCTGCAGCAGGATATCGAGCAGCAGCTGCTCGAAAATCTTCACTCCCGCTGCCTATCTGACTGTCTACTTCTCTTTCTCGGGTGCCGCTGCACTGCAGCAGGAGTCGCAGCATCTGGCTTGCCCCTCCCTGCTCCTCCTCCTGTAGCTGCTGCAGCCAGTCCGCATCCTTCTCTTCCAGCCAATCCTGCGAAAAACTCTGCTGCTGCGGAAAGCTCTGCTGCTGCATTAGGTTCTGCTGCTTCTGTCGGTTCTGCTCATGCTGCTGTAGATTCTGCTGCTGCTGCAGATTCTGCTGCTGCAGATTCTGCTGCTGCTGCAGGTGTTGCTGCTGCTGCTGCATAAGGACATCAGAAGAGGGTCTCTGCTGCTGCATCGGGCAGAGAATCACGGGACGAACAGAGAGAAAATCATCGAGCAGCAGCCCCATGGAGTCGACAAGAGACTGTATGCGGCCTCCTCTTCGTTGGGAAGCAGCAGCAGCAGGAGGCGAAGACGGCTGTGGGGCCTTGATCGGGGAAGCTGACGCTGCGCGGTGTTTTGCTGCTGCTGAGGGAAGACGAATACACTGCTCTCGTACCCGACGCACCAGCTGGCGCTCCTGCTGCTGCATCTGCTGTTGCGTTTGCTGCTGCATCTGCTGCTGCGTTTGCTGCTGCATCTGCTGCTGCAGCGGTAAGGCCTGCTGCAGCAGCAACTGCTGAGGGTCTCTTCGCTGGTTTGGTGAGATGGAAGCGTGGGTGCAGGAGAGAGAAGGCGAGAGGATGCTGCTGCTGCTCTGCTGCTGTCTCTGTCGTGTAGGGAGAAGCTCCTGATACTGACTGCTGTCCTCTGGCCAGCACTGTCGCCGCGAGCATCCCCTCAGCTCCAACTCTTCCTGCAGTATTCCTCTTTCACTCCAAGCAGCAGCAGCAGCCTTTTGTTCTGCTGCTGCAGTTGTTCTTGCTGCTAATGCATGTCGTGCTGTGCCTTCAGTCTCAGTAGCAGGTGACGAGACATACGAGCAGCTTTCATCACCTGCTGCTGCTGCAGCAGTCCACGTGGTTTCTGCTGCACCTGCTACTTCTTCTGGATGTTCTCTCTGATCAGACAAACTCCGCAAAGCAGCATCCATTGCTGCAGCACCTCCAGAGGAAAGACCTGTCTTCTCTTCATGACTCCCCTGAGGCTGCTGTACTTCCTGCTGTTGCTGCTGTTCTTCCTCCTCCTGTTGCTGGTGCCCTTCTCTGCGCTCTCTGTAGCGCTGTTGCTGCAACAAAGGCTGTCTCGCGCTGAGTAGCACCTGCTGCTGCTGCTGCTTCCCCACTGTCTGCTGGTTGATCAGGTGCTGCAGCTTTATGTTCTGCTGCTGCTGCTGCAGCATGCTGTGGTCTGCTGCAACAGCAGCAGCAGCAAACTTCTCCATTCTGCGAGGCACGCGCTCCAGTGACTTATCTTCACCGTGAAGGCATGAATTGACACTGCTGCTGCTGCTGTTGATCATCCACTGATCTGCCCCTGTATTGGGGTCTCTGCTGCTGCAGCATGCAGCATCTCCTCTGCCTGCTGCTTCCCTGCTGCTGCTTCTGTGGATTGCATAGACGAGTTGCTGCTGCTGCTGCTGTGGTTGCTGTAGCGCTGAAGTACGAGCTTCGCTCCGTGGAGCTGCTCTGGCTTCTTTTGCTGCTGCTTTTTCTACTGTTGCTGCTGCTGCTACACCTGCTGCTGCTTCTTCTTCTGCCTCTCGAAAACGCAATACGTCTTCTGCTGCTGCTGCTGCTGGAGCTTCTCTCCTCCCTCCTGCTGCTGCAGCACCATCTGCAGCTGCTGAACTGTTGCCGTCCTTGATGCTCAGCGAAGGTGTGGGGAGCACTGCTGCTGGTCGTTTAGCAACAACAGCAGCAGCAGCAGCGACACTGAGGCTGCTGCTGCTGCTGCTGCTCACCCCGTTACGCTTCGTTGCCTCTGCTGCTGCTGCTGCAACTGCTCCGTCACTGACACGAGGCAGACTTTCCGAACAAGCTGCTGCAGGAGATACAACCGCATCAGCAGGCAAGAAAACAGCAGCAGCAGCAGGAGGAGAAACAGCAGCAGCAGTAGGAGAGGCAGCACCAACGGCAAGGAAAGGCAGCGCTGCGCCTGCTGAAAAGGCAGTCCTCAGGGGAGAAGCAGCACAGTATCTGGCAGCAGAGAGGATTTGATGACGTGCATGCAGTGCAGCAGCACTACTCTTAGCAGCAGCACCAGCAGCAGCGCCTGCGGCCTGAACAGCAGCAGCAGTATCAGCAGGATGAGCATGGAGGAAAAGGCCAGCATCAGAAGCCGCACCAAATGCTGCAGCAGCAGCAGGACACCTCCTCGCAGCAGCAGAGGTCCTTGTAGCAGCAGAGGTCCTCGCAGCAGCAGATGTCTTCGTAGCACTAGCATTATGCACGGTAGATGAAAGATCGGGAGCAGCCAAAGTAGCAAGATCTGCTTCTACAGCAGAAGCATCCGCAGCAGAGGATAAACGACTGACGCTCGGCTGCTGCGAATTTCCATCGGTGCTCAGCGTCTCCAGGCGTTGCTCCAAAAGGCTTCCGCTCTTCGAGATGTGTAGTTGTGCTGCTGCTGCTGCAGCTGCAGCAGCTGCCTTTACCTCTGTGCAAGAAGGTGAAATCAGTAGCGACGGAGACCGCGCCGTTACCACCAGAGGCTCTATTTCATTTGCGTGCTGCTGCTGTTCTTCTGCTTCGTTCTTCTTCTTTTGCTGCACTTCTCTGTCAGTTTGCTGCTGCCTGTTTCTCTCTCTGTCCTCATGTGCGTGAAGTTGCTGCTGTTCAAAGCGATAAAGGATCGAAGGAGCCTTTCGCTGCTGCAGAGAAAGTAGCCGATCTCTGAGGCGTTGTTGCTCTGTCAAGGTCTGCTGCTTTACAGGCTCTCTCTCATACAGCTGCTGCTGCTGCTGTTGCCTTTGTCTCCCCATGTTCACTTGCTGTTGCTGTTGCTGCTGCTGCTCCTGCTGCGGAAGAGGCGAGGGCAACATGCGGCGGCGGTGCTGCTGCAGGGGAGACAGAGGAGACGGAGACGGCGGCAGCGTGACTTCTTCTTCTTCATCTCCTTTCTCTTGTTGCCGTTGTTGACTTCTGTTGATGCTGCTGCTGCTTCTTTGATGTGGGGACCTGCTGCAGCTGCTGGTCCTGCGAGACGCATGGAAGCTGCTGCTGTTGCTGCCCCCTTTGCTGTGCACCTCTGCAGCAGCAGCAGCCTCCGAAGGTCGTCTCCCCAGCAGCACCGTCGCTGCAGCAGAAGCAGAAGCAGCAACACCAGAAGCTTCAGCTCCAGGCGTTGTCTCTGGAAGAGGCGCGCTTCTATTCAGCAGCAGCGTGTTGAGCTTCTTTTGCAACTCCTGCTGGTGCTGCTGCAATTGCTGCAAAGGACTTCCCTCCGCTGTGCTGCTGTGTTGTTGCTGTTGCTGCCAGCTATATATGTCTTCTTGCTGCTGTTGCAGCACGTCTTGCTGCTGTTGCAGCACGTCTTGCTGCTGTGGTCTGTGTTGTTTTTGCTGCTTCAGGATCAAGCTGCGGCGACCTGGCAGACTCTGTTGCCTTCCTTGAGGATCATGAATCGCTAGCGACTCCACTGGAGTTCTTGCTCCTACTGCTGCTGCTGATTTTGCTGCTGCTGCTGCTGCTTGTGCTGTCCTCTCTCCTTCTTCTCCTCCTTCAAAAGTTGGTTCTGCTGCAGCTACTGTTGTCACTTCTGCTACTGTTGCAGCAGTTGCTGCTGTAGTCACTTTTGCTGCTGCTGTTGCAGGTAACGTCCTCCGTGCAGAAGAGGCGCTTCCAGAGGAGACACTAAAAGTAGGGTTCAGCTGACCAGCAGCAGCAGCAGCAGAGCGCAACAGCAACATGTGTCGTTCGTCTTGCTGCCTGGCAACTGGCTGGGAAATCATCGGCGTTGCTGCTATGATGAAGCTGCTGCTGCTTCGATTGTTTATCAAAGGCCACAACCATCGCTGCTGTTGTTGTTTCTCTTCTTCTTGCTCCTCTTCCTGCATCTGCTGTTGCAGAACACATGCATTATTCGTTTGCTGCTGCTGCTGCTGCTGTTGATGGCCGCAGGCGGTCGCAGGCAGCGAAGGATGAGAAGAGACAGCAGGGCGATCGCCTGCAGCGACGGAAGCAGCCGCTGCTGCTGCATCTGCCGCTGCTGCTGCTGCATCTGCTGCTGCTGTTGCTGCTGCAACTGCGGCCTCTGCTGCTGTAGCAGTCGAGTGCATCAGCGGGAGAGAACAGTCAGCAGCAGCATGCGAAGCCAATGATTTATCCAGCGACGCCGAGATCGCTGTTGCAGCAGCAACAGCAGTTTCCCCACCGGAATATTGTCCTGCAGCAGGAGCAGCAGCAGCAGCAGCATAACCCCCACTAGCAGCAGCAGCAGCATCGTTAGCAGCAGCAAAGGCAAGATATCCAGCAGCAGCAATAGCAGGATAACCACCAGCATCACCAGGTTTAGATGCAGGTGATGCAAGAGCAGCAGCGTCCTCTGCAGCAGCAGTCAGAATAGAGGCAGTCCTCCAGCAGGCGCCGCGTATTGATGTGTGTGTGGGGATACAGGATTGCTGCTGCTGCTGCGAGAGACAGGCTCGTAGCTCCTGCTGTTGCTGCAGCAGTTGCAAGGAATCCTGCTGGTGGGGTAGCGGCAGGTGGTGCAGCTGCGACGAGGCCTGCAATAGCAGCTGCTGCTGCTTTAGCACCGAGCTATCACGGTCAGCAGCAGCAGCAGAGACAACGCGGCGCTGAGCGGTGCTTCTCTGCACTCCTGCTATCTTTGCTGCTCGCGTATCACGCCAGACTGCTGCTGCTGCTGTTATCGGTGCTGCTGCTGCTGCTAGTTGCGGTGCTGCTGTTGCTACTGCTGGTGCTGCTGGGTGTTCTGCTGCTGCTGCTGCTCTCGGGAAGGGGTGGAGGTGAAAGTGTGCTGCAGCAAGCGGAAGAAAACTATCGCTGCAGCGGCGGCCTGCTGCAGCATTCTCCAGTCCATCAGCTGCTGGAGCACCAGCAGCAGCAGCGCTGACGTTGCCAGGAAGAGCAGCAGCAGCAGCAGTCCTGGCGGCTGCAGCAGGTGCTGCAGCAGCAGCAGCAGCAGCAAGACATGGAAGAGCAGCAGCAGCAGTATACCCAGAGAAGGCAGCAAGCTGTGTGCGCTTCTGCTGCTGTTGTTGAAACTGCTGCTCCTGCTGCTGAGGCTGCTGATATGCCTGTGAAAAGTAAGGGCAAGATACTGAAGAAGCAACAGCAGAAGTATCAAAAGCTTCTGTCGTCTCCTGCTGTTGCTGCTGCTCTCGCTTCTTCTGCATCATCCACCCATGTCTGTACTCCTCCTCTTCAAACTGCCGCTGCTGCTCTTGCTGCTGCTGCTGCCCTTGCTGCTGCCTCTGCTGCTGCTGCAGCTGTTGCTGCCTCTGCTGCTGCTGCTGCAGCTGTTGGTGCCTCTGCCGGTCGGAGCAGTAAAGGTTTGATATCATCAAAGGGTCTTCGGCCGCGGGGAGAGAAGCTGCTGCAAAGGGAGATGGAAACTCGCCGCTGCCTGATAAAGAGCTGCAGCACATCACCATGAATCCAGCAGTCTACGTATCACTTGTATGTTTATAGAGACGTGTATGCATTGATATGCTTCAACGTGTAGAGAGAGATATATTAAAAGAGACAATGAAAGAGAACGTAAACTACCACGCATATATATATATATATATATATATATATATGCATGCATATCTATCTCTATACCTATGTATATATATATATATATGCATCTTTTCTCTCTCTCTACCTGTGTACGTATGTCTCTGTCTAAAGATAGAGATATGCTCTTCTATATTTCGGCATATTCACATCTGTCTACATGTATATATACGGATATATGTATATATATATATATATATATGTGGATAGACAGATAGAAGGATTATTGACGATGACGAGTAGCAGCAAGTATGGACGCGCTAACTACCAGAAGAAGAAGATGCAACAGCAGCAGCAGCAGCAAAGGAGAGTCGCAACAGTAGCAAAGGAAAGGAGCAACAGCAGCGAAAGGAGAGCAGCAACAATAGCAAGGGAGAGCAGCACCAGCAGCAGCAGTAGCAACGGAGAGCAACAACGGCATAGGAGCAACAGCAGCAACAGCAATAAATCCAGCATCCCACGTCTTGCATCAACACGTCAAGCAACGATACGCGAAGAATAAAGGCAATAGCAGGAGATAGAGCAAAAGCAGCAGCAGCAGCAGCACCAGCAAGAGATATAGCAGCAGCAGCAGCACCAGCGGGAGACATAGCAGCAGCAGAAGACAGAGTAGCGGCAGCAGGAGGTAGCGTAGCAGCAGCACCAGCAGAAGATATTGCAGCAGAAGGAGCAAGAAGAGCAGGGACAGCAGTTGCAGGAGGTAGAGCAGGGGCAGCAGCAGCAGCAGGAAGTAGAGCAGCAGCAGCAGCAGGATGTAGAGCAGCAGCAGCAGCAGGATGTAGAGCAGCAGCAGCAGCAGGATATAGAGCAGCAGCAGCAGCAGGATGTAGAGCAGCAGCAGCAGCAGCAGGTTGGTAGCGACAGGGGTAGCTGCTGCTGTTGATATCCCGGTAAACTTTACCTCCTCCCTGAGGAGAAGTATGGGAACGCAACAATGTGCTGCTGTTGCTGCTGCTGCTGCATCTTGTTGCATGATTCTCTGATCTGCGGGTCCTGGTCTCTTTGATGCTGCTGCTGCTGCTGTGGAAGGAGCTGCTGCAGTTGGTTGAACGAGTATCTCTGAGTGAGAGGCTGCTGCGGGTGCTGCAGCAATGCCGCCGCCACCTGCTGCTGCTGCTGCTCGAGCATCATCTCGCGTCTTTGCAGATTGGGGAGAACACTACTGCTGTTTGCAGGAGGATCCACAGCAGCAGCAGCAGAATCAGCAGCAACATCAGCAACAGCAGGATCAGCAGCAGCGACAGCAGGAGCGGCTAGGGACAAGAAGAGGGAAGGAAGGCGATCTGGATGATGATGATGAAGATAAGGACAGATATCAGCAGCAAGAAAGCTGCTGGTGCTGCTCATGTGTAGCCGCGATGGGAAGGGCAAGTGCTGCAGGGAATATAGCGGCCTTCGCACCAGCTGGCCGTCTGCTGCTGCAGCAGAAGAGAAGAAATGAATCCGGAAGAGACGCGAGGTGCCTCTGCAGTCACATGCAACAGCAGCCGGAGAATGGAGAGCACTGCAGCAGAAGAGTTGAAAGCCCCGCAGCAGCAGCAGTAGCAGCAGAGCATAAAGACACAGCAGAAGGAAAACAACAGCAACAGCAGCGGTTCTCGAGAAGAAGAACAACAGCGTGAACGCTGCAGCAGCTGCAGCAAGAGCTGGAGCGTCTGCAGCAACAGGGCGCGGAAGGGCAGCAGCAGTAGCAGCAGCAGAACTTTAGGAGAAGCAGCAGCAGATGAGCAACAGCAGCAGCCGACGATATGACCGACACAGGAAGCAGCAGCAGCAACAACAGCACAAGCAGCAACGAGCAGCAATAAGAACATCGAATAGCAGCAGCGGCAGCAGCAGGACCATGCGTCTGGCAGAAGCTGCTAGAGGGAGCAGCAGAAGCTGCCAGAGGGAACAGCAGAAGCAGCAGCAGAAGCAGCAGCAGAAGCAGCAGCTGATGGACAGAGGTGGCGAGGAAGAAGCAGTTGGAAAGGACCCTGAGATGATGCAGCAATATTAAAGACAAAAGGATAGAAGCAGTCACAGCAGCAGCAGCAACAGCAGAAGCTGCACAATACATGCTGCAGCAGCAGCAAGAGCACCAAGCGGAGAACGTCACGCAGCAGCAGCAGCAGCGAGAGGATAGCTAAGACAGCAGCAGCAGCAGTTGAAATTCACTGCAGCAGGGATGAATAACAAATGACGCGCTGGAGAAGCCTCTCGCGTCTAGCGGAAGTATTATCGAAGGCATGCACAGCAACAAAAGCAGCAGCAGCAGCACAGCCGGGCAGTAGTAGCAGCAACACTGGAGGAGCAGCAAGGAGAGGAGCTACAGCGAATGGAAGAGCGATAGAGAAAGCAGAGCAGCACCACTACTACCGTAGAAACAGGAGCAGCAACTGCAAGAGAAAGAGAAGCAGCGAAAGCAGTCGCAGCAGCGCGAGCGACGACAGCCCTTCGTTTAGATGCTGCAGGAGAAACAGCACCAGCAACCCAAGACGTAGCAGCAGAAGCAGCGACAGTAGGAATAGAAGCAGAGTCAGCAGAAGCGGCAGCACATCCATACACGCTGACAGGAAACATACTGGAGATACCAGCAATGGGCATCTTCTCGTCTCCATAAGGCTCTCTAGAATCACCCCTGCAGTGAATTCCTTCATTTTTCTCTCTTCCTCTACAAATATATATATATATATATATATATATATATATGTTTGTGGCCTATTAATATAGGGGACGTGTCTTCTGGAGTTGCTGCTGCTGCTGCTGTTTTGTTGAGACTGCAGAAAATGAAGAGAAGGGTTTCATGAAGCCAGAGAGAGCAAGTAGATACGCCTGCAGATGACTCTCAAACGAAGAAGAGAAGCAAGAACGTTAATCACCGGATGATGAACAGTGCAATCATTTTCCAAAAATCCTCAAATGTGGCCATAACAGAAGAGGAGAAACTTTCTTCTTCCTCTGGTTGTTCCCTTTCCGTGCTTCCTTCTGCATGCGCCGTCGCTGTTGGTGGAAAAGCTCCTGCTGCGCAGTGAGTGCTTCCCTTCACTTCCGTCATCCACCTCGCACCCCCTCCTCCTCCTTCTCCTCCTCCCACTAAATCTCCTGCTGCTACTATATGTGCTGCTGCTGTCTCTCTTACTGCTGCTGCTGCTGCTGTCTTCTGTGCTGCTGCTGCTGTTGTTGCTGTCTTCTGTGCTGCTGCTGTTGCTGTTGCTGCATGCTGCACGTTGGAGTTGCAGGAGCTGCTGCAGGAGAGAAGAGAAGGAAGCTGGCATTGATTCATCGCATGCAACGCCTCCCGAAGCGTCGCAGGGCATGCGACAGCGCCCGTATCTGAAACGAAGAAGCAGAAGAAGAGAAGAAAAAGCTCAGGAGGAGCAGCAGCATAAAAAGAAGCAGAAGAAGAAAAAGAAAAAGACGAAGAAGAAGCAAAAGAAGAGGAAAAAAAAAAGAGAAACACATAATTTTTCAACGTCGATTTTCAGGTATTTTCGCATGCATCCGCTGGGTGATACAGAGAAAAAAAAGAAGAATCCAGTCGCATGCAGAAGAAAGGAGCCCCAAAAGCATGCGCTCTGATAATTTTACTACTGGCCTCGAAGAAAAAGCAGCTAGCACCAATATTCCCCAGAAAGAAGAAGTAGAAATTCTGCATGCTCTGTAACAAAGAAGGATGCTGAGTGGGAAGGACACGTAAAGAAAAAGCACTGCATGCACTAGCAGCAAGAGCAGCAGCAGGAGCAGCAGCAAGAGCAGCAGCAGGAGCAGCAAAGGCGTTCTCTGGGAATGCAGAGCAAAAGAAACTCAAACATCAGAGAGACACAGCAGCAGCAGCAGCAACAATAATAATACGAGGCGAGGTAAAGGAGCAGCCTCCAGGAACCCACGCGTATATTAAATGCATGCGCCTAATTCATCCTCCCCCTGGAACTTCTTCAGCTGTGCCTTCTTCAGAGTACTATAAACGAAAAAGGCATATTCATGGTCATAGAAAAGAAGAAGAAGAAGCAGCAGCAACACACAGAAGAGCAGCAGCGACAGCACTTCAGAATAGGCAGGAAGCCAACAGCAGAGACGAAGATTGCGACTCTTCCTCTCTCTTTCGCTCTTCAACGCATATCGACAGCAAAGCAGAAAACAGCAGACAAACAACAGCCCTGCTCAAGAAAGTAAACATATAAAGAACACCAACCACGAATATATATATATATATATATATATATATATATATATATATATATATATATATATAGATAGATAGATAGATAGATAGATAGATAGAGAGAGAGAGAGAGAGAGATGTCAACATGGACATTGACATATATATATATATATATATATATATATATATATATATATATATATTTATATACGGGCATGAAAACGTGTATATACATATATACGTGCGTTAGAAAACATCTACATATATGCAGGTATATATATATATATATATATATATATATATATATATATAGAGAGAGAGAGAGAGAGAGAGAGAGAGAGAGAGAGAAAGAGCTACGCATATATATTTCAATATAGATATCTCTGGGTCTGTATACATGTGCATGTATGTATGTCTACCCACATTTTTGTTTCCATAGAAGGTCATGGGCAGTAGCAGATGTTCACATGTAAAAAGGGAGAAGAAAAGAACGGAAGAAGGGCGTGCGTGAAGTGGTGCATGGGGCGTGGGAGTGCAGTAGACGTTGGAAGAGAAAAAACTGCGAAGAAAAGAGAAGAAATGCACCTTGAAAAGTAGACAGTAATCTATCTGAGCGTGCGGCTCTGTAGAGAAGTATGTGAAGATCTCCACGAATATACACATGCAACTATCTACATGCATGCGTCCACATGGAAAAACATCCCTATATATATATATATATATAGTATAGATGTATTGAGAGCGACAATACAGGTAGAAATATGCGAGGATATACATATATATATATATATATATATATATATATATATATATATATATATATATATATATGCATGTGCAGGTGCGCAGTAGATAGGGATGGGAAGCACATGCTGCGATAGAGGAGCCCCGAGCAGGGATACCTGCAACGTAGGGGGTGGAGAAGAGAGCGTTTCTAAATCCGTAGAAATTCCACTCTCTCCACACAACTAATTCTTCTTCTTCTTCCGCCAAGGCCTCTTCTTCTCCTTCATTGTCCTGCTGAAACACATGTTGCTGCTGCTGCTGCACAAGCCGCTGCTGCTGCTTGCTGTGCATGGTGCTGCTGCTGCAGTTCTCCAGAGCGATGAAGTGCACAGGAGGCTGGAGCAGCAGCAGTAGCAGCAGTAGTAGTCAAGTGCTTCAGTTGTTCTTCTGCTGCTGCTGCTGCTCCCTGGCAAGTTGTTTCTTCGCATGGGGATTGTATTCGCAGCATGTTGTTGCCAACTGCTTCTTCTCTTTTTTTGCTGCTGTTTCCAATCGCAGTTGGTGATGACGCAGCTGCTGCTCTTCTCCTTCCTCCTGCATTCTGCTTCTTTCCACCTGCTGCAGCGTCATCAGCAAAGTACAGGAAGATGAGCCTGAGACGGAGCAACCCCACAGCACTTTGGAGGTCGTGAGGAGCCTCTCCATCGAGTAGAGCCAGCAGCCGAGAGAACCGCAGCAAATCGATTCTGCTGCTGTTTCTTCCTGCATAAACCCTCGCTAAACGCCCGCGGTCGCGCTGCAGTGGGAAAACAGCGTTGTATTCTTTGGCTGCTGCTGGTGTTGCTGCTGCTGGTCCTGGGTGCAGCATTTTCCGCGCCTGCTGCAGCTGCACTGGCCTCCCAAACCCAGCAGCAGAAGCAGAAGAGGATGGGCAGTGTGAAGATGCTGCTGCTGCAGCAGGAGAAGGATCACTCGAAGCAGGAAGACAGAAGGAGGAGGAAGCTGATGCGTTGCGCTGCTGCTGCTGCTGACATGGCTTGCCTATGAAGTAGATATCACTTTGAAGGGGTGCGTAGGCGAGCCAGAACTGTTGGATTTCTTCAGGTCCTATATAACTGGAAGGGCAGTTGCACTCGAACCTTCTTCTTCTTCTTCCCGAAACGACTGCTGGCATTCTCAGCTCTCTCGGGCTGCTGCTGTCGCTGCCACAGCAGCAGCAGTAGCTGCTGCTGCAGTCTTGCTGCTGCGTCGGCTGCAGTCTGTGCTGCAGCTGTCGCAGCCTCGCCAGACGCTGGAAAACGGCTGCGATGTAGTAGAGATTGTCATCAGAGAATTTTGTCTCTTTCCACAGCAGCGCAGCTTCTTCTTTTCGAATCAGCAAGCCGCCTTCTGCTGCTCGAACTTGAAACGTTGCTGGTGCCGCGCAGGCTTCTCCTGCTGCTGCTGTTGCTGCAGCGACACTTTATCTCCCCACACTTCTGCTGGTCTGGAAATCTCCTTGCCTGCCCCTGCTGCAGTTTCTCCCCCTCTTTTCGCGCTTCGTCCTTCTTTTCTTCCCGCTGCAAAGGCTGCAGAACCCTCTTCCGCGATGAATCCTGCTGCTGCTGTAGCCTCTGCTGCTGCTGCTGCGCTCCCTCTTGTTGCTGCTGCTATTGACTCTCGTCCTGCTGCTCTCTCTATTGCTGCTGTCTCTGCTGTTGTCTCTGCTGGTGTTGTGTAGGCTGCTGCTGCCCTGTATGCTGCTGCTGCTGCTGTGCCTGCTGCTGCTGCTGCTGCTGGTGCTGTCTGCCTTGCTGCAGCAGCTGCTGACTGCACCGGCGGGGGCAGCTGCTGCGCTGTGGGCTGGTGAGCGAAGGGGGGATGAGAAGGTGCTGCACATGCAGCAGCAGACATGTAGAGCGAATCAGAAGGAGCAGCATCAGGACGCGAATGAGGATAAGCAACTGCTGAGCCGCAGCGAAGATAACGTATAGCAGGGTCAGAAGAGGCGTAGAAAGAAGAGGAGACGTCAGGAGCAGCGCCAGAAGCAGGCGGGTAGTAGGGCGAGGCTGGCATCGCTGCTCGAGCAGAAGCAGAAGCAGCAGAGAGAGGTGCAGCTGCAGCAGCAGCAGCAGGATAAACAGTTCTACACAAAGCAGCAGAGGCAGCAACAGGTCCTCCAGTAGGCGTGCACAAGTTAAGGAGAGTATACTTTTGATTTACAGGGAGTGTTGTATGCTGCAGCAGCTGTAGCTCTGTGTTTCTCTGCTGCTGCTCCTGATAACGCTGCCAAGGCTCCTCCCGTTGCGTTCGGCACCGCTGCAGCAGCTGCTGTCGATCAATTAGATACGCTCTCTCTGCTGCGATCTGTTCTCTGTGCTGCTGCTGCTGCTTCTCCTCTGGTTCCCCCCCTGTGGGAAGCGGCCCCACATTGCCAACGTATGTCTGCCGCAGCAGCAGCTGCTGTTGCCACGTGCCGTCTCGTCTCGTCTCTGCGTGTTCCTGCTGCTGCTGCTGCTGCGGCTGCGGTTCGTAGGGCAGCGGTTGTTCTTTGCTGCAGCGAGTGGCCGCGTGTCCCGTGGAGAAGACACAGCAGCATGCTGCTCTCTTGTCTTCTGTCTCGGCTGATCTGGGCACTGCTGCTGCTGTTGCTGCTGCTGTTGCTGTTGCTGCTGCTGTTGCACGGCTCCAGTGAAAGATATCTTCGCTGCGCGCGATTTCTTCTCTCCGAGGCTGTGCTGCAGCAGCAGCAACAGCTTCTGGAGCCGAAGAACGGGCACCAGAAGCAGCAGCAAGAGCAGAGACAGAACGATATGCTGCAGAGACAGAAGGACTTCTTGTAGCGGCAGCAAAAGAAGAAGCTGTTGCAGCGAAAGAGGATGATGAATCAGCAGACGGCAGCAGTAGAGCCCGTGTTGCTGCTGTTGCCGCTGCTGATGGGGACACAGAGCAATAGCTTCTGGGGGAGTGAACCGCAGCAGAACTTGCAGAAACACTTAGAGGAGACGCACCTGCCAGAGGCTGCAGGGGTTCCGACGGCATCAATCGCCGCGGATGCTGCTGCTGCTGCTGTCCGTGCTGCATGCATAGCAGCTGCTTCTGGTGAAAAAGCTGCTCATGTTCACGAGACAGCAGCAGCAGCACCTGCTCCTGTTGAAGTGGAGACGCACGCTGAAAAAGCCCACCCTGCAGCAGCTGGAGCTCCAATTCATTCTGCTGCTGCTGTTGCTGATCCCGCAACAACATCTGCTGTTGCAGCCGCTGCTGCTCCTGCATCAGCACCTGCTGTTGCTGCTGCTGCAGCAGAAACCCTTCTTGTGGCTGCCGCTTCTGCTCTTCATCATGACTACCGAGGTGGTCTGCTTGCCTTCTTGCCTGCTGCTGCTGTTGAGCTGGGAGCTGGCGTCGACTTCCTGCTGCTGCTGAAAAATCGTTGAAAACGCCAGGCACGTCTTCTTGTGCGCTGGCAGCAACAGCAGCCGCAGGGAAGAACATTCTGCTGCTGCAGCCGAAGGCAGCTGCTGGCGTTGCTGGGGCTCCAGGAGGGACGGTGATAGGCGCAGCAGCAGCAGCAGCTTGCATTGAAGGAGAACATTCTTCTTCTTCCTGCTGCTGCTGGCTATTCGGTGAAGTAGTAAGCAAAGCGAATGTTGCTGCTCGTACTGCTGCTGATGAAAATAGCGTTGACGCTGCTCCTGCGCGAGCACGTCCTGCTGCTGTTGCAGTGCTTCTTCCCACATGGCTCTGGATCGCGTCTCAGCAGCAGCAGCAGCAGCAGCATGTAAAGCGGCGACAGCAGGCAGGCCGGGAGCACGAGTAGAAGAGAGAGGAGCAGCAACAGCAGGCCACACAAGAGCAGCAGCAGCAGGGGAAGAATGCAGAATATTCGTCGAGACACAGGCAGAAGGATCGTTCAACCGAGCGGAAGAAAAGGGAAGAGGCTGCAAGAAGAAATCTCGATGTTGCTGCAGCAATCGTGGAGGAGTCTGCGATAGCGCTTCACCGCTCTGATGCATGGAAAGACGTGGATTCTGGTGCTGCTCTACTTCCTGTTTTTGCTGTTGCTGCTGCAGCAGCAGCAAAGCAGAATCTATGTAGTTTCTCTCGTGATGACAAACATGCGGGCTGTTCTCCTTTCCTCCTGGACCTGCTGCTGCTGCTGGTTCAGGCTGCGCTGTTGCAGCACTCCTCTCAAGAAACTGCTCACAGACATGCTGGTGTTCCTGCTGCTGTGGGGAGAGAGGCGCAGCAGCAGCTGCCTGCTTCAGCAGCCACGCCAATTCTGCTTTCTTTGGTGGTTGTGCAGCAGACCTTCCTGCTGCTGCTGTTGGCACTGCATCTGCTGCTGCTCCTGGTCTTCTTGTCGTTCGCTCTGTGGTAGGCAGAGCCACGGGTGTTGCTGCTGCTCTAGCACTATCTCGGAGCGCGCTTTCCCGTCTTCTTGCTGCTGCTGCTGCTTCTGCTGCTCTACTTCGTTTGCTAGCTCCTCTTCTTCTATCTTTGTCTCCGACTTCACCGTCTGCTGCTGCTGGTCCGTCTTCTTCTTCAGCTCCTGCTGCTTTTGCTGCTGTTTCTATAGTGCCTGCAGTGCCAGTACAAGGTCGTAAACTAGGGTTTCTGGATTGCCTATGCTGCGCATATAGGGAGGCTGCTTTTTCCGCCTTGGATTCTCCCTGCTGCTGTCGCGAACATGTCTCTTTCCGCTGCTTCTACTACTGCAGGCAGTTGAATCTCCTGCTGCTGCTGCAGACCCCACAGAAACACCTCTGCTGCTTCCGATAGCGATGCAGGCGAACCCCAGGAGCAGCAGTAGCAGCAGACGCAGCAGCAGCAGCAGCAGCTGAGCGGGGGGAGGAACTGGCATACCTTTTCTCAGCAGCAGAGGAAGCACCAGCAGGAAGAGTGTCGCAGCAGCTGTAGTTCGTTCCAGCAGAAAACGCTGCATCTGCTGTCAGTGCTGCTCCTGCTGTTGTTCGTACTGCTTGGTATCTGGCTGCTGCTCCAGCTGAGAACAATGTTTCTTCTACTGCTGACTCTGCTGCTGCTGCTGCTGACTCTGCTGCTGCTGCTGACTCTGCTGCTGCTGATTCTGCTGCTGCTGCAGCACTCTGGCGATCGTTAGGGCGAAAGACGAAGGGGAAAAGCCAGAGGGACATGACCCCACGTACGCAGTTGTAGAAGAGCTGCTGTGATGCAGAAGAGGCAGAAGCAGCAGCAGCAGGAGAGAGAACAGCAGTAGGAGAGAAAGCGCGAGAGGCAGGCAGAATAGCAGCAACAGAACAAGAGTGACATTCTTCGGAGACAGTAGGGGAAGGTCTATTCACAGGAGAGGCAGCTGCAGTCGGGATAGACACAGAGCAGCAGAAACAGGAGAAGCAGCTGTTGCAGAGCCAAGAGGAGCAGGACCAGTCGCGCATGCGTAGAAGACTTGCTGGACACGTCTATACGGCAGAGGAGCGCAGCTGGTCTCCGCACCCTCAGGAGGCGAGGTTTGAACTGAAGCCGGAGTAAAGATCTCATAATATTGTGCTGCTGCTGCTGCTCCTGCTGCTGCGCCTGCTGTTGCTCCTGCTTTTGCTGTTGCTGCTCCTGCTGCTGCTGCTCCCGCTATTGCTGCTCCTGGTGCTGGAGGTGAAGTTGCTGTGTTTGGAGATTGCCTCACTATTTGAGAGGAGGTGTGGGGAGCTGCAGCAACAGCGCATGCAGCTGGAGAGAAATCTCGTGCTGCTGCTGCTGCTGACGGCGGTGATCCGTCTTCTGGGTCTCTCGAAGCGTTTGGAGCAGCAACTGTTGCTGTCTCTGAGAGGAGGCCATCTGCTTTTTGCTTTGCTGCATAGGCGTGAGGGGACTGGGCTGCTGTTGCAGCTGGAGACGACAGGTCTGCTGCTGCTGCTGCTGCAGTCGGAGACACTGTTGCTGCAGCGTGAGGGAATCGCGTATAGGACCTGCTGCGCCTGATGCCCCACATCGCAGCTGATGTTTTGCATGCAGAGGTTCTAAAGTTCTTCCGCTGCTCTCTGTTCGCTTCTTCTTCTGCTAGAGAAACATAGGAATATTCCCTTCTCAGCCAGTAAAGAGGGAGACAGACATACATGCGTCTCCTGCAGCAAGTCGACGTGGAGAAGGTATCCACCTGCAGGCGCGTCTACTGAAGAGAGACAGCAGTGCACCTGCCGCTAGATGTAGAGGTCACGTGCAGTCTATCAAAGGGAACAACGTCGAAAGAAGACAATTCATTATCATGGGAAGAAGGAGACCGCGGGAATGAGAGGATGTGTGAAGTGACGACGTGCATCATACCTGCTACCACACACAGCCCTGCTGCTGCTGCTAATGCCGCTGCGAATGCTGCTGGGAGTTAGCCTTCATGCACAACAACAAGTCTCTACCGTTGCTGCTGGGGACTGCTGCTACAGCAGTCGTAGCAGCAACTATTGCAGCGCGATTGCTGCCGACAATCGCGTGCTGCTGCTGCTGCTGCTGGTGATTCGCTACCTCATTCATGAGCTTCAGCGTTGCTGCTGCTCAGGGGTGCTGGTGCTGCTTCATCGCAGACAGAATGCACTGCTGCTGCTGCTGCTGCAGATCCTCTTGCTGCTGCTCTGCAAGCAGATTCTGCTGCAGCTGAGCTTGGACGTAGCTGCTGTTGCTGCGGCGGGGGTGTCTGTTTGTCTAATTCTCAGCAGTGCTGCTGTTGTTGTTGCATGCGAGAGGAACCCGCTGCTGCTGCTGTTGTGTTGCGCTTTTTGTGCTGCAATAGCAGCAGCAGCAGCTGCTGCTGTGTGTGGGAGCAGCGCAGAGAGCGACAGAGGCAAACGCAGCAGCTGCTGCAGCAGATGTGGAAGCAGGCAGTGCACTTTTGCAAACAGCAGCAGCACAAAGAGAGCTGCGAAGCGTCTTTCCTCGCAACAGCAGTCCAAATCTCTCTGCAGCAATATCAGCAGCAGCAATGACGCCAGCAAACAACACGAGTTAAGACAATTTACAGGGGGGTTTATTCTCTCGCCTTTTCAAATGGAAGCAGCAGCAGGAGTTCTTCAAGCGGCAGCAGATGTAGTGCTGCTCTTACTGTCATCCCTCACAAAATCACATGACCCGGTTACCAACCATGTCTCCCCATAAAGTTTTTCTCTTCTTCTCTCTCTTCTTCTCCCTCTTTCCTTCCATGCCCCTCTCTCTGAAATATTGGGCGACTGTGTATAAATAGAGGTGCCTGTGTTGCGCAGCCAGAGTACTACAGATATCCACATATATATACATATATATACTGGTATAAAGGTAGAGATATATGTTGGCGTAGGTGCACATTGGTACGGGGGTATATATAGATATATATATATATAGAGAGAGAGAGAGAGATCTATCTGTAGTGATATAGATATATATTGGTATAGAGGCATTGATGTGTATTTGTGTAGGTGTACATCAGAATAAATATACACATTGGTACATATATATATATATATAATCGGCATAAAGATACATAGATACTGATATAAGGATGAATGTTTACTGGTACAGACATATGTACAGATCTACATATATATATCTATAAAGATACATAGATACTGATATAAGGATGAATGTTTACTGGTACACACATATGTACAGATCTACATAT
>CATKUM010000250.1:43349-72881 GCA_949786405.1 Onychomys arenicola | reverse complement strand
GAAGTTTACCCCTGCGTGCGTACTGATATACAAAGTGATACTGTGGAGACGTGCTATCTAGCGATATCATCATACAAGTGTTTGCATGCTCATTCATAAATGCAGCAATACGGATGCGTATTTGTTTGACACTGCCAAGGCAGTGAGTATGCACTCTATAGCAAAAGCAGTCTTCTTTTCACTCCACACTAACCCATATACGTACACCTACATCTACCTTTATATATATACGTATATATATCTATATCTATGCATATATATATATATATATAGATGTCTCTCTCTTTTTCTCTATATATGTATATGTCAAGGTAAGAATACGCGCGGCTGCAAGGATGTTTTACTTAGGGGAGAGAGAGAGAAGGACAGCCGATATACGAGATAGAACTCGCTGCTTGGAGTCCCGTAGGCACCAGGCGAGACCGTGACAGACGTGTGCACCTGCGGGTTCTGTGGTTATAGAAGTAAACACGCATACGAATTCTTTGTTTGTTCGTTCAGTAACAAGAGGCCAGCAGGGAAAGTGAACACTAGCAGTAGAACGGTAGCTCCATCACAGAGCCGTAGTAGTAGCATATTAAAGCAGCAGACCAGCAACAGTGCAAGAAAAATTACAGCAGCAGCGCGGGTTATTCTCCGCATCAACAGCACGAGCGCATGAAGCAGCAGCCACAGCAGCAAGAAGTCAATAATACGGGTACTACGGTGCTGCCACAGCAGCAAGAAGGCAGTGACAAGGGAACTCCGTAACTGACGCAGCAGCCAGAAGGCAGTGACAAGGGCACTCTGTAACTCCTGTCGCTGCTCTCATACTGGCGGAATCGATCAACTCCACTTCTGTTTCGTGACGAAAGTGGAATCAGCCGTATATTGCGAGTGACAGCCAACACAAGAAGAGCACCTACTGCATGCAAGCCAGGTGCATGCCTGCACCAGCAGGCTTGCAGAACAGAATTTCTTCCACAGCAGAACACAGCCAACAAGCGAGTCGATTTCATTTTCTTTTCTCTTCTTCCTTTTCTCCTTCTCTTCGAATCGCTGTAATCTGGCTCTAAGAGCGGGAGATGATGTTAAGGTGACACCTTCTGCGTCTCCTATTGTTGTTCTTTTCGCATTGTTGTAACTCTTTCCTACTGGCTCTCTCTTCTTTTGTCTCATACGCCTGCTGCTGCCGGGTCTCCTCTTCCTGATGCTCTTGCATGCGTCTTCCATCACCCCGGAACCCTTGCTTTTCCATCGTTGCTCTTGGCACTCCTTCTGCCCTCACCCCTCATCTCGATCGCCTGGAAGCGCACGTTGTCTCTACTGGGGCTTCTCTATTGGGACTATCCCCACTGTGGCTCTCTCTCCCGATGCTGTCTCTGCCAATGCTGTCTCTGCTGGTGCTGTCTCTGCTGGTGCTGTCTTTGCTGACTTAGTCGCTACTTGTGCCGTCCTTGATTCTGTTGCTTCAGCAGGCACCGCTGCTTCTTCGACTTCTTTTGCGGCTACGCGGACCGCCTTCTCGCATCTTCTTGTGGATCGGCAACTGCACGTAGAGAGATACCTGAAGAGGAACTGCGACTGCAACAGTGGCAGCTATAACTTTTTACGAAGGCGCCGACAACAGGGGATGCAGCAGCAGTAATAGCATTCACTCTTCCCCGTGGGTCGGAGACACCGGATAGCGTTTTCGGTGGATATGTATCTGTTTTTGACGGTTCGACCAAAATAGAAGTCTACAAGGTGTTGCTACTGGTGGCATCTACACGCGACAGCAGCAGCGACAGGCGCAACCGCAAGAGCAGCCGCAGATAGCACAACAGCAGACACTGCAGCAGGGGCGGCTCACCCAGAGCAGCAGCAGAGGCATCCACAGCAGCAGCGAAAGCACGGTGGCCGTGACAAAGACCGATGAAAAAGATACGATTTTTTTGCCAGCGGGGAAGGAATGATTATCTCCTCCTCACATAACAGCACACGCAGCATCCTCTGGATCCTATACAGCAGCAGCTGTATAAACCTTCCTTCTCCCTTTCATATGCTGCAGTACGGGACAATATGTTGGTCTTTTCAGAGAGCCTGTGTGGGTGCAAAGGAGTGCGCAGGTGTCTACGGTGCAGCAGCCGCAATAACAAACCAGCGAACCTGTACAGCCCCAGCAGCAGCAGCAGCAGTAAGCAACAGCAACAGCAGCAGCAGATACCTTTATCGGAGCAGCAGCAGATACGTCTGTCGGGGCAGCAGCAGATAGCTTTGTCGGAGCAGCAACAGATAGCTTTGTCGGAGCAGCAGCAGGCGGCCCTGCGAAGGCAGCAGCAGGTGCGTAAATGGGCAGAGAAATGCAGCAGAAGGAGGGTCGAACTGCGGTCGTCTCAAGACGCTGGAGCTGCTGGCGGCTCTCGCCGTGTAAGCCCGGAAGGGAAACGAAATGAAGGAAGCCGCTTAGACGACTTTGCATTGCCCGGCTGCGTGGCTGCTGTTGCGGAAGCCACTGCAGCAGGAGACGCAGCAGCAGGAAGAGCCCCCGGCGAAGCGGCAGCAGGAGAAGAAATTCGAAGCCTAGCAGTCGCAGCAGACACTGGCACGGCAGGCACAGCAGGAGGGGACACAGGAGCAACAGCAAAAGGAGTAGGAAGAGCTGCAGGTGTCGCAGGAGAAGCAGCAGATGCAGCAGGAGTAGTAGCACGTGTGGCAGAAGCAGCAGCAGCAGCAACCGCAGGAGCAGCAGCAGGTCCTGCGGCCAGAGGAGCAGTCTGTTTATCGTCTGTGGCGCTTGGAAGCTTTGCGGTGTCTCCGAAGGCACGAGAAGCGTCATTGCCTGCGACTGCAGAGTCTGCTGCTGCTCTATCTTCACATGCATATGGAGCTGGTGGTTTGTTTGCTGCTGCTGCTGCGTCAGGGGCTGCTGCTTTTGCTAATGAAGTGAGCCTCAGAGGAGGACACGAAGTTCTGCAGTGGCGTCACCGGGCAGACCGCTACTTCAGTGAAGAAGATGTATTGCAGTTGTACCTTTGCCAGTGCAACAGCAGCAGCAGCAGTAACAGCAGTTGCTGCCACGACAGCAGCAGCAGCAGCAATGGCAAAGACAGCAGCAGTGGGAGAGACTGCAGCAGCAGCACAGTAGGCGATGCTATGCAGTTGGAGGGAGCACATTGTTGCCGTGATATCCCGCAGTGGGGCGTGTGGGGTCAGCCGATAGGGAGGAAGGGCAGTAGACCGCGTCCTAGCAGCAGCAGCGGCTACTGCAGCAGTGGCGTCAACAGCTGCAGCAGCACGATCAGGAGAAATTTTAAGAGCGACGAGGGGATGAGCGGTGAGTGGAACAACGGCATCGACGGCACCGGGAGCAGCAGCACCAGCAACACTAACAAC
Organism: Onychomys arenicola; assembly: GCA_949786405.1. NCBI lineage: Eukaryota > Metazoa > Chordata > Mammalia > Rodentia > Cricetidae > Onychomys > Onychomys arenicola. Next base: position 69,527 of record CATKUM010000250.1, on the reverse strand, counting down.
ATGAATCTGGGGGGCTGCAGCACCTCCAACAGCAGGGTATCAGGAGAGGCAACTGAAAAAGAAGATGTTGCTTATACTATCTACTTCTTATGGTGCTCCACATGCAGGCGTCTCCATCAGCAGATCAACGAGCCACGGAGAGAACTCGGGGCAGTAAATGCTGCTGCAGCTTCCGAGGTGCAGAGCGAGATGCATCCTCCAGCTGCCAAAGCGGCAGCAGTTGCAGAAGCAGCAGCAGTCGCACAAGCAGCAACGGTCGCAGAAGAAGCAGCAGCAGCAGGGAGTACTATGGCAGACGATGCGCCAAGCACCGGGGCAGCAGCAAAAGGTTGTGCGATAGAGGCGGCAGTGTGGGAGCGAGCAGCAGAGGCAGCAGACAAAGAAACAGCAGCGACTAGAAAGCTTGCACCATCAAGTGTAGTGCAGCATGTGGCAGCAGCAACGGAGGAGAGAGAAGCAGCAGAGATGTTCATCACAGCAGCCGCGACGACGCATACTGCATTCAAGGAGACAGCAGAGAACCTTACGCAGCAGCCTGTCACACCAGAGCAGCAGCCAGTAACGATAGAAGCGCAAGCCCCCCCACATCGACTGAGACAACTGGCAGTAGCAGCAGCAGCAGCACATAGGACAGCAGGAGAGAGGGAATCTTCAGAAGATATGGATAGAAGGTACAACTTGGCACAGCAGACAAAGACGGCAAGCGCAGGAAATGAACACTTCGAAGTTGATAGAAGAAACCTGCATCAGCAGCAGCATTCAAGAGAGCTGCGAGTGCCTCCGTTTGAGGGCAGGCCTGCAGTAGGCGTGAGGAAAGGAGGTAATATGCTTTTTGACAGGCGAAGAAGCACAAGAAACAAAACAGGAAGAGCAATGAAGTCTACATGCCCGTGGAGAGACGTGTGCATTGAAGAGAGTGATAGCTCGTTAAGTGACGCAGAAGAGGAGCAAGTCGTCTCAACAGTAGAATGTGCAGGTGCGCGTACATCTGCAGCGCCAGCTGCTGATCTTTCACGCCCAGTGATGACTACTGTAAACGATGCAGCAGCGAGAGCATCTGAGAGGTGTTTAACAGCAGTGACAGCTTGTGGTGTCTGTACACCAGCAGCAACACCGTGTCAAATGTGTACACCAGTAGGAGGAACTTCCGCTGGTGTACGTACACTAGAGGCAGAAATTTCAAAAGTACGTTACTCTGCAGCAGTGACAGCCTCAGAGACGTGTAGAGCAGTTCTATCCGCAGCGGTGGACAAATCAGAAGAAGCAGCACCGGGTGTACATACACCACGTCTAAGAACAGCAGGGACTGCAGAACGCGCAGCAGCAAACACACCAACGGCAGCAGCACAGAGTATGCGTACCCCGCAAGGTTGGAACGTCATGCGCGCAAACTCCGATCCCGCAGCTGCTTCTTGCTCTGCTGTCTACCCCTCTATTTGTGCTTCTCCATACGTTGACAGCTCTAATCTAGCTCAAGCTGCTTGCCGTTTTGGAATTCAGGCCCTTCCTCTTTGTTCTTCTCGGGTTGCTGAAGCTGAGTGCGCGTCTGCTGGGGATCTCACGGGTAGTCTCCCTGCAACTAGCGATTCTCTTGCTGCCGCTTCAGCGGTTGCTGTTGCAGCTGCTTCTCCCACCACATGTTTGTCTAAGGGAGAAATCCTTCGCGCCATCAGCCAAGCTCTTGCGTGGAAAAGAAGCAGTGTGAGGCGGGACGTGCTGCACTGCCAGAAGCAGCGACGGCAGCAGAGGTTAAAGAGCGTTGCTGCTGGGGGGGCCGATATATGTTCAGGAGAGTGGAAGGCAAGTGCAGCAAAGGCAGCCAGAGATACTTGTGGTGCTGAGAGCGCCTGCGCTTCTGGTATTGAAGAGCTGTCGCTGAGTGCCGTGGGGAAGGAGACATCGACTGGCCTCATGGACGAGGGTCTGCGGCGTGTCTCAGCTACCGAAGCAGATGCTTCTGGAAGAGGGGAAGCGAGGCCTACAAGTGAAGCAAAAAATGATTCTGCGTCAAGCCGTGTTGCTGTAGAGGAAGCTTTACTCACCACTGCAGCAGAAGGCTTGGATGCTGTTGCAGAACAGAAGAAGAATCCTGCTGCTGTTGGAGAAGAGGAAGAGGCAGATCTGGCCGTTTTGGAGCTGTATCAGCTGCTGCATTTGCAGGAAGAGGAAGACGTGATAGAGGTCCTGGGACAGCAAATCAGCCAACGCTGCTGCCGCTGCATGCGCAGATGCATCAGGACGTCTGCCTGCTGCACTCCGATACCAGCAGCAGCGACCTTGCCGGTGAAGGACGTTGTCTCGTTCTCTCAGATGAACACTGCAGCACCAGCCACAGAAGCCGCTGCAAGGGGAGCAGCTTTCGCAGCTGCATCAGTTACTGCAACAGCAGGAGCTACCGCAACCACATCACCCGTCGCAGCAGCAGCAGGTGCCGCAGCAGCAGGTATTGCAGCAGCAGGTACCGCAGCAGCAGGTATTGCAGCAGTAGCAGGCACCGTAGCGGGAGCAGCAACTGCCGACCCTAGTGGAGCGTCGACGAGGGCTCCAACGGCTGGAGACGTAGAGCGCGTTGTCGAGTTGAAGGCAGCAGAAGCAGACGCAGGGGTCTCTTTTTCAGTAGAACATGCTGCCTCGGACTGTCTGACTCCGGCAGACCGAGCAACAGGCGTCTCGTCTGAAACTACATCAATGTTAGTGGGAGGGGCAAGATCCGCCGGGGCACCTGCAGTTGACACGAATGCCGTAAAGGAGGACATTAAAGGTAGTCGAGGACAGGCAGATTTCATCGGAGAAGCAGGGCAGCAGGCCACAGTTTATCAGAAGAACAACACCGTAAAGAAGTGCCCTCTGTGGCGATTGTTAGCTGCTCCGTTTGGCATCTACGTTGTTGAAGATGCTGTCAGCAGACTCGAAGACTCTCACATTTTAGCTTGGGCAGATCAAGCGAAATCTGGCGGAAGCAATGCCGCAGGCATTGCAGTCGAAGTGCCAGCGGCATCAGCAACGACAGCAATCGCAGCAGATGGAGCAACAGCAGAGAGAGAGGGCCAGCAGCAGGACGTGATAGAAGAACGTGCGGAAGGAGAGGAAAAAGATGAAGCATACCGAGGCATAAGTCCTGAGCAAGTATCCGCAGAGACTGCAGCAGAGGCAGAGTTCAGTGGACAGTGGATACCTTCGCAGTCAGGACGAATGAAGATGGACTTTGGACCAAGAGTCAACTTTAAGAAGCGTCGTGTCAAAGTAGAGGCATTCCGCGGATTTCCTTCTTTCGTGCGTCTGCTGCAACAGCGTTTCTTTCCCTCTTCTCTTTCTGCGCTCTCTGCACGTCCTGGTTGTCTTTGTTTCCTTTCTTCTCCAACGCCTGCCTGTTCTACTGCTGCTGCTGCTGTGGCTTCTCCTGCTGCTGCCAGCCTCCCTGCAGCAACGCAGATGCCCAGGAGAGTCTCCACTCAGGCAGTCGCCGGAGTGACCAATACGCATCAGGGGGTGTTATTCGATGCAGCAGCAACAGCAGAGTCATATGAAGGTGCTACTGGTGCAGAAGATGTCGTCTCATCGGCAGCAGCAGCAGCAGCACCGGCCTCAGCAGCAAAAAGGGTCTTGCATTCACTCTCAGAAGGGACAGCAGCAGAATGTTTCTGTTCTCTGGGAGGCACCTCAACAGTCGGCAGAATTGAGAGCGACGCTGCTATCAGCAGCAAGGAGACTGAGAAAGCACACTGCACTGACACCCAATCGAACACTCCCAGAGACACTCCCTTTAGGAGATCTACTGCTGTCGCCTGCTTCAATGAGCAGCTCGATTACGATGTACGTTCATTTGGTTCTTGTTTTGGTTGTAAGCCTCGCTGTGTCTGTGGGAAAGAAGCAGCAGGACGCGTTCTATGTTCTTCGCAACCTGCAACAGGCAAGGCGTCACTTCCGCTAGAGCAGTTCTACCCAGTCGAGCTGTGTCTCCTTGATTATTCACCAAGCCGAGGCTCCCACATCGACGAACACATCGATGATGCGTGGTTGTGGGGTCCACGTTTACTTACTTTCTCACTGGCTGGGAGTACCTTTCTCTCGTTTGTTAGTCCCACTGTCTGCATGCCTTTGTCTGTTCTGAAGCCGCTGCTGAGGCAAACAGAAGCAGCTAGACATCGCAGCAATAGCCGCAGCGGTAACCACAGCCAAAAGGGCGCGCACTACCAGAGTAGCAGCACGGGCAGCAGGAGTAACAGAGACAGTGAGAGAGGTCACAGGGAAGATGTTGAGAAGAAGAGAGAGAGCACAGACGACAAAAACAACACCAGCGGCCTAAGTGTGGAGCATTCTTTTCGGGAAAGAAGTAACTCATTCGATCCCCTTGAGAGCGAAGGAAGAAGGACGTGTCTCTGCAAAGACGCGTTGAATTGTGACGTACCGCACGATGCCTGCCGGGGAGCGCCCGTGAAGCTGAAACAGCAGCAGCAGGGGGAAGCGTGTAGCAAGGTAGACGCGTCCGATGATGAATATAGAGATGTATATTCAGACAGCAGTTACGGGCATAACTGTAGACGGACGTGTATAGCGCAGCGCTGCACAGCATCAACTGAAGGAGATGAAAGAGAAGAATATGTAAGAGAAGCGCTTGCGCGGATTAAAGCAGCCACAGAAGAAGAAAGAGCATCCCGAATCGACGCCGGAGGGGCGGGAATGACAGCCGCAATCCCAACCCAAGGCACTGTGAAGGAAGACCCCGGTGCCACAGAAGGTGTCGAGGAGAGACGAGGCCGGCAGAATTTTTGGACAAATGAAAGGAAGACACCAGAGGGAGGAGAAGGAAGAGGAGACAAGGATAGAAATGAGCTTTTCGTCCGCGTTAGAGTGGAAATTCGAATCCCCTTACCAGCTCGTAGCATGGCCATAGTCACTGGAGCAGCACGTCACAAGTGGGCGCATGCGATACGTGCACACCACGTGTGGGAAAGAAGAGTCGCATTGACGCTACGGGAGCTATCCGCAGAATTTCTGCAGGGTAGGCGAATACAGCAGGAGTTCTAGCAGGGGAAGGAGGAGTTGGAGCGTTTAGAAGGTCACTAGGCGCCTTTACAAGATGCTCTCGTCTTGCACATGCAGCTGCAACACACGTATGTATATATATATATATATATATATATATATATATATATATATATACTAGCAATGGTATCGTGCTGCTGGAGGGTAAGAGAGAATTTGGTGGCCCGCAAGCACTGTGAAGAAAGAACAGGAGTGTGCTGGTTGCCTCAGCGCGCATCGTGATGGGAGGTGACAAATCGCTCTTAGATTAAAGCGTACGTAGGGGTAGGTGACTACAGAAGGGCAGACACACGCCCAGTTGAGACGGCATACCCCCATGTGTTGATTTGGTGGAGGGACTCACCGCGCATACAACCGTGTGAAAGAGGCTATCAGACTGAAGCAGGCGGAGATGTGTAGCCGTGTAATTCTGTTGGTATTTACTCGCCGGTATCTTCCTTGTGGATGCTGCACTGGTTTACGGTCTTCATGTGTGTGCCTCGTGGATTTTTGTACGTGATTTATAGCGTTGTAACAGGGTCTTGCTTGCCTTGAAAGTCTGCCAGGTTTTACCGTATGATCAATGGTTATGTTTGGTTCGATCGGTTTCACCAGGTCTTCCGTAATTTTTTTTCCTATCGCTTCCTCACTCACTTGCATTCTGCCTTACCACGCCTCCCAGTGCTTTGATTAGACAAAGGCGTTAGTCTGAGTGTCCCAGTTACTGTTGATGCCCATTACTGCTCGTGCCCAACCTCGTTGTTATTCCTCTCTGCTTTCGGTGTATTGCATTTGCTTGTACTGTATTAGAGTCGTTTCGACTGTCTGTTCCTTCCTCGCAGTGAAACCGTCTCTTGAACTTTGTTTTGTTCTGTGCTCCCGGATGTGCCTGCTGTTAATGTCGAACACATAGGTGGTCCACAAGAAGCTGTAGGACGACAACTGCTACTGGTGGCGGCGGCGTCGCTGGCGGCAGAAAGTCAGGGAGAATAATGCATACAGTCAAGCCATTCGTTGGTCTCTAGAGGGTTTCAGTGCAACATTCGGCTTTCACTGCATACACGACTGCTGCAGAGGATGCCTCCAGCCGGAGAGGGTCATCGCAGAAAACTTGTTCACGTAGAGCTACAGCCGTCGCTGCCGTGGTGACTAAGTGTTAAGAATCAAATACGTCAGCAAATACAATAATACAGTCGAGATGTTTTGATCTGTTGTGCCTGCGTGCAATCATTTGGAGGCGGTCGTCAGTTTCACCAGAAATGATTACCTTATTGCGGTGTAAACTGGCTACTATCGTTTTCCTTGCGCGTAGCTGTAAATGTAGATAACAGTTTGTTTTATGAATATGTTTTCTGTATATAAGGTATGGTGAACTCATCCCAGTAACGTGCATGGACGTGTATATATGCGGATGCTTATGGAGTGTCCAAATATACTTGGAATTTTTGAGGCACACGCACTGACGCGTATGTACATCTATATATATATATATATATATACATATTTGTACGCAAGAAACCGGGTCTTCCTGATCCTCTACAGGCGTATTGGTCAGACTCTCAAGCTGAAAGGCCAGCAGCGCTGCAGATGGTGAAGGAGAATAAATCAGAGACTGCAGCGACTTCGCGGCTGTGTAGGTTGAGTTGACCACTGTTGCGACCCTGAGGAAATATAGGTCATACACGCCGTTTCCAGATGCAGCTGTTTATCTCCGGCAGCTTCGGTTCAGAGTGAAGCATCGAAATTGAAACATACTCGGCTGCACTGCGCAGTACCTAGGGCGCAGCCCTGCGGAGAAAGACAGACGTTAGTACAACTTTCCACCTCCGGCTGTGTACACTGTATGACAGCGTGTACGTGAGCAAGCTCTCATATGTACATCGGTGATGTTATGACCAAGTTGTATGCAAAACCGCATGTCATTGCAAGTTGGTGACCTACGTAAATTGACGCCTCGGAAATGTGGCTAGTTGCGTAAGAAGACCTGGGGATGATTCTCTGCTACTGAGTTTGCTGAGAAGCGGCGATCAAATGCATTGTTAAAAGAGTGGGAGGCTTTGATCGTTATACGCTAGATGTGTCTCCGCGTGAAAGCGGCCACATCACATCGTGTTCGACTCGTCGTAAAACGTGGTGTACAGCTGAAGACGACTGAAGAAACCCAATTGTGCGGACGGAATTGCCTTAGGGAGAGATACATATATGCCTGTCTCAACTCGCCACTCGCCCTTTACTTTCCTTGTAGCTTGCACAATTACTAGTTTCACAGGAAAAGGAAAAACCGCAGAAGACATTTCGAGGCGTCGTCAACGCACAAGTACACTGGAGTTCACGAGAGCAATTTCCTTCCGGCTTAAAAAAAGTAACAGAAGAGCCAGGACATGCAGACTTAAAAGGCAGAAGGAGGGTCTAAGAATGGACTTCTTCGCGGCGCCTCTCTCAAATCAGAACGGATGTGTGCGATGCACCTACAGCTACAAAAGTTCTCGTCTCACTGCGCCGTAGTGACCTGTCGTCTGTTCGTTGGTGTCTGTACGCAGGATATACTGACGCATCTGACGGTTCTTTGAGGAAGTCTCTCAATACATAAGATACACTACGTGTTCCTGTAGGTGTAACACATGACTGCACAGCGTTTCCAGGACAGAGACAGGTTTACTCGACGGTTGACTGCGTATACGACGAAGTGGATTTATCTGCTTTTCCCGATCACGTATGTGCGTCTTCACAGTCTGCGGTCACCAGAATCTTGGATCTCGGGTACATTTTGCACTTTAAGGTGAAGCTAAATATTTCGACTGGCAAGAAGCAGTGAACAATTCAGCTGAAGGTGGTGCATAACAGCGCGTACGTGGCATCTCTCTGTAACCAACTACACACCGTGCAACTGGTCATGAGTGCACTATATGAGTTGAAAGCATATACTGAGCAGCGGCTCATTTACCAGTGAATTTTCTCTCCCACGACGGAAGTAGACCAAATTTGCATCAACTCCAGATGATGTCGCTTGGTCCGCGGCGCTACGCAGGGCTAGTTCAAATGCATAGGGGCGACTTTATGCAGCGTGAGAAATCGCGTTTTGTACACTACTCTAGCAGCCGTAGAAAGATCTCTAGTCACTCGCTCCGGAGCGGCATCGCGCGGCGGCCAACCTTTGGGTGCTACCACAATGTGCGTGACATCCTCAGTAGGCTTCCTAACGTTGAAATGGGTTCGATTCTATTCCATCCAAAATAGTTTGTGATTCACGTATGTAGGTGCAGTTGACCGTGTGACCCTAGATAGGTGAACTTCAGGAAGAGAGCAGATGCGCACAACAAAGGAATGGGCCCCAAGTACCTGCACAGTTTGCCTGCTATAGACGATTTCTATGTAATGAACAGCTCGACCAGTACGCTTCTCAGTAGTGCGGGGCCTTATTTCGTGTAGATGCTACGTGACCGGTTTAAGCTTCCTGGGGCAGCGGATGGAGCTCCTTTGCAAGTGCAGCGGGCTTCTACCGTGTAGATTGCTTGGAAGTATTCATCACTTCACCGGAAGGTAGCGCGAGTTCTTTTTACCACACAGCTCACAACCGTGAGATACCCCCGCTTGTGGCCACCGGCCTTCATGTATCAGTTAGGATCCGGCCACGACATAGATTCAAAAACTTTTAGGGAGCAACAGCGTTGGCGCACTTGGCTGTCTCCTCAACACACGTTTCCTTCATGATAGGTCATCCAGCCCAATTGAAAGTTTGAGGAGAAAGACGTCAATGTAAGCAGGTGCAGTGTACAGCCCCAGAGGTGCACATCGGTTCCCGAAATCGAAAATTTTGACAAATTGCCCTGAAAAGAATTCTGTGTTGTTCTTTATTCGTGCGCTTTGCTCCAGGGTACAGGACAGCTAGATGTTTTTGTGTGACAGCAGTATATTTGTCAGGCATCATCCTGTGTCTACGGACAGGTGCCGTCCGGGCACTGGGGAGCAAAGTAAAGAATGCATTCGGATGGCTTTTGGGGTACAACACGACCGGATCACAAATCTTGAGAGAACCTGCCTTTAAGTCAGTGCCAGCGTGTACAACCGACCGGTTAGTAGGAAGTTCTGTGAATGCGTCGTGCACCCGTGCGTCGTCTGTAGACGTCAGTTCACCTGGTTTTTTCTAATGCACTCCCCCTCTAAAACAATGTCACTTACCAGGTGTCTTCGCACGTCTCACGCTGCTACAGAGAAAATACTAGGGGAGTAGGCGTATTTCATGTTGCTACTCCGGAGGTCTGCGCACGTCTCACTCTCCTGCAGGTAAAAGTACTAGGGGAATAGGCATATTCCATGTTGCTACTCCAGATGTCTCCGCGCATCTCACTCTCCTACAGGGTAGGTACTAGGAGATCAGGCGTATTCCTTGTTGCAACTCCAGATGTCTCCGCATGTCTACGTGCGTCTCTGTGCGACTATCATGGTTGGCAATTTCTGCGAACCAGGGACGCTCCCGTAAGGCACCTCGTGAATTAAATCTGTAGAAGAGAGTAATCCTTTTTGATGAATGTACACGAGGTAAGTCGGTGATTCTCCTTCGAAAGTGTTGCAGCCGAGGTTCCGAATGTGCCACTATCGATCCACGCCACTGGATGGTAAGGTCCGTCATCCAAACTCTCTGGAGGTTGAGAAGACAAGCGTGTAACCTGTGCAAGCTTGGCTGCTTGTAAATTGAACATACACACATGCAGACGTATCCCTTGCCTCGCAGGTGTTTTCTGAAAATGGAGCACTGAAGTGAGCGACTCTGGCGCGACTCATGCGTTTGTAAACTCGACCTAAACGTGAGGCGATTTGCGTCTACACTTGTGTAGAACTATAATTGAAACTGTTAGAAGTCCGTGCTTCTGTGTCTGGTTATAGGCGCGAAAAAGACAGTGGTGTCCAGCAAAGCCCATCTTTTGGAATACCTCCAGAAAAGTTTCCTCCCCACCGCTAGATTTCAAACTAGCAGTGTAACACTTTTTTTCCGCTCTATCGCTACAGTCATGCGTCGTACACGTCAAGGGTAAGACTCTGATAATACGGAACCCAACATACGTAGGTTCGCAATCAAATACACCTGAGTTAACCTGTACGACGTTTTCCTTCCGCCAAAACGTCATGCCACCCGGCGTGCTGATGGCTACCGCCTGTGCCATCGGGTGCATGGAGAGAGGTATACTCTGCGGATTTACGTTCAAACAGATATTCCTCTGAATTCTTGCACTGGACAGAACGCTGCAGGTACGTGTGGACGCGGCACTGTGTACAATACGGTTTCCGCTCAGAGTTTTCGTCTGCCGTGTGCTAAACAGGTGTGCACGCGTGACGTTTGGGCGTCTACACGCACACGACTTATCGCTTCATTAAGGAAAAAACCCTGCAGTTGTTTCTGGCTACAAGTTCACGTTCTCAGAATAGTGTCACCCCCTCTTTTTCCCAGCTTCCTCCCTCCACGAGGTCGTCGCCCCAGTCGCGGCTCGTTCAGCCGCTACTGCATTTGAAATTCAGCGGTGACCAGCACACAACCGAGTATATGAAGTTCTCCTATGGAAGCAGCCTGCAGAATACTCCTATGACTACCTGGAAGCTCGACTCCTGGTGATAGCGTGCCTAGCCGGTTTTGAATCAGTCAATTTCGCAGTTCAAGCCTCTCCCACCAGGACGCGACAACGAATTGGCAAGCCAGCGACCGCCAGAGTTCGCGTCCAAGAGGGCAACGGTGCGGTGCGGAGCGTGGCGCACTGGAGGGTTTAACTTTGGTGCTTGTAGGTGGTCTCACTCACGCGAATCCTCAACGAGTAGACAAAGTCTCGTGTCCTCGCTAGTTGTGCTGTAGCTTCTGTTGGCACGAAGTACGGTGTAGATCGTGCTGCCTTCTACTCCGGATTTGCCGCCCAAGTGGTGACCTGGCTAGCTACGCTGTCGCTTCTGTTCCGCAAGACCGACCGCTCGAGACTTAGTCGGTTCGTACACCAGCTCCACCGAGATTTGTGCAGCTGTTCGGTACTAACGCTCCCTTTGCAACATTCTCTACAGACACAACACAAATCCTGGTCTCTTCATCAGTAGGCAAGCAGTTAATGAAGTTAGACAAACTGGAGGCGTGCACACGCAAAGGGCACAAAGAATAGAAAGAAAAGTCATAACATCTGACCTTGCCCTTTGTTTGCACAATGGGACGGCTACACGATGCTTCAGCTATGGTGCATTCCGGAATCCGCGCCACAAAGGGTGGGCACGAGTCCAATTTCATTTGCTCGCCCATAGCGATTCTGTCAGTCTTTTTCCTAGCAATGAGAGGAGCAAGAGGTCCTACATTAAAAGAAATGCAGACATTCATCGGTATCAAGGAACTGCCGGAGCTACCTTCGCCTCCTACGCTTCCCGCGCTTGACTCAGAAGGCACTTCCCTTCCCATGGAGGGTAAAAGTGAACAACCATGGAATATTTGGTCCTGGATACGTCAATGGACGCCATTTTTTACAAAGGACGGCGCTAGAGACAACAAGAGCAAGAAAAGCGATAGCAGCAGTGAGAAAGAAGGGAAGCAGCAAGGCTCCTCGGAGGTCGTTTTCAGACTCGCTACTCGGATATACGTGAGCCCTAAAACCGCGGCAACTAAGGCGTTTCAAGCATATGAAAAGGATGTGAAAAGCGTGACAGGTAACAGGGCTCAAGCACGTGAGCTGAACTTCCTTAAAGGGGAGAAGGCGGAACAGGTTGTTAACAAATTTGTAGCCCGAGAGACTGAGAATCACATCCGGAGACTTCTACCTCCCGGCAGTATAACTTCTCAAACACGCCTTCTGGCTATATGCGCTGCTTTCTTCAAAGCGGGATGGAAGACCAAGTTCAACGTACGCCTTACCGAACAAAAGCCTTTCTACGCCCTCAGAAGCGGCGAAGTAGGAACCATTACAGCAGAAGAGAAGGGAGAGAAGGAAGAGGCAGAAGCGGGGGCGGAAAGCGCGACGCCACCTAAGGAGACTGTGGCAGGTGGAACAAAAGACGAAGCACGCACTCTGGAAGGTAATTCGGGAGGAGAGGAGAGCTTTGTCGAACTTGAGACCGGAGAGGAAGAAGCTGACTCACCGTTTAGTGGCACAAGCAGTTCTGCTGTCCAGTTGGTGCTTCAGCAAGTCTCAACAATGTTCGTACAAATTGAGAAACCGCCGTTCTTCGTGCAGGAGACTGACAACTACCTCGCCGTGGGTTTGCCCTACGAGGACACGCGTTATGTCCTGTTCCTTGTCATGCCGTCTACAACTGAGAAACTTCCCCTGCTGACGATACCATCTAGCAAACGCCAGGAACTGGGATTCGAAGGTAAAGCTGGTCTACACGACAACACGAATATCGGTCGATCTCTTACTCATGCTGCCGCCGTGGCGTGCCCTTATGAGTAGCTGTCACGTTCACAGCTCCGTTTGTAGAAAGACGATACTGATTTGTCTGCTTACTTTTTCATTATGTAGCAGTGTGGTTCGAAATGTCGGTATATGTGTCTGTACACGCGCAGCCAAGACGGCCCCCCTGAATAGCGGCTTGGGAAAATGCTTTGTGTATCATCTGTTTCTCTTTCGTCAACGCGTCTCTCTGAGTGCTGAGATGCGCGTGTAAGCGTCCACCGAGGAGCTAAAAGCTGAGGGTTGTGGTAAGAACATTACCGGTTTTCAAGATCGCTGATCGTTGCAGTCAAATGATCTGATCCCCCTATTTTGAATCGCCTTCATGCGTACGTTGACACGTGAGGACTACTGGCTTCTTTCCGGTAACCTGCACGGGACATCAGATGTATGGCGACACATTGCGTGATTCGAAGGTATACCCAGTTCAACAGTCTCCTGCACACGTAAACATTCATACGAGTAATAGACGTAAGTATGACCAGACTTGTCTATCTGACCTGTAATCCAACGCTGCTCGCCGTGCGCCCTCTGCCGACTCACGCTCGGTGGCCTTTTGAAGAAGTTTGCCGAAGTCGTTGTTTCTTCTCCTGGTGTCTTGCCAGCATAGTACTCGATGAGTTCTCGGGTGTGTGTACGAAGTCTAAGCATACCAAGTTTGGTTTGTGCTTGCGGATGCTGCTGCAGAGCCTTGTGGAAGGGTGTCGATCGTGCAACAGTTCAGGTGTTGAAATGTTACTTGCTTGTAGACAACTATTCAATAACCTTTTGTGCAGTGTACGTATTGTTATCGAAAACCAACATTTCCTGCCCGTCAGCTCGCGTACGCACCTAAACGTAGCTATATGGACCTTTGTATGCATGTGCTCTACAGGTACAGCAAATCGGCATCCCGCGTGCCTCAGCGCTTTTCGTTCGTTCGATATTCTGACAAGCACATCAGTCGATATCACGTGCCAAGCTATCCACGATTCTACTTGGGCCCTGAAGTGACCTGTGGCTGTATGCTTCTCGTCTGGGTGGACGTATACTAGTGCCAAATATTTGTTTCTGAGCAAAATTTCGCATTGGTCTAATGCAGTGAGACTCATGGGTACTTTTCTTTGGTGTACGTTCCCGGTCACAAAATCAGTAATTTTTATAGCATTGGCGTCTACACTCACGCGTGTCAAAGTATGTGCCTTCCATGCTCGCAGATACGGAATTCCCTTTCGTGGAGGATATAATTGCAGAGATGAAGACGATGGCTGCGACGCGAAAACGCGTGGCGATCTCCGTACAAATGCCAAAGTTCTACTTAAAAGCGGCAAATAACAGAGTAGATCTCGGAACAGTATTCAAAGACATGCTGGGCGTCCCAACTCCTTTCACACCGGGTAAAGCAGACTTCAGAGGCATAGACGGGGGGTTAGAGCAACTGTTTATCAACCTTTTCGTGCATGCGGCAGAGATCGAAGTTGATGAGAAGGGAACAGTTGCCAGTGGTGCTGCAGCGCTGTCTATTGCAGCACGGAGCCTTGGGCCTAGGCCTGCCGAGACTTTCAACTTAAAATTCAATAAGCCCTTTTTCTTCCAACTTCGGTATCTAGCGCAGAAGTCTAAAGAGGTTTGGAGTGACGAAGACACGGATACGGAGGACGATGGTGACGTTAAAGCGACAAGCTCTAAGCCAAGTGCAACAGAGGGGGCGGCAACAGCAGCAGCGCCGACATCCGCGGATGACGCAGAGCATCAGGACCTCGTGCTTTTCAGCGGAAACATCCTCGACGCAGCAGCCGCTCAGTCGTAGATAGAGCCGCCAGACGACAGCAGGAGCTGCAGAAAAGTTTCAGGGTATTTCGTTATGCGCTCATTTAAGGCGTGTCGGTCTCTGCCTCGTCATACATATATAGTATGGTGCCTCCTGAGAGCGGTGGAAGTGGGCCGAAGAAAGTATCATAGAGCGAGTGTGAGCAAAAACAAATAGTAACAGCAAGAGAGAAAGACGCATGGAAGCCGCATAACTAGCAAGTAACACGACTGTGGAGATAGTGTGAACAGGTGCTCTGGCGTGTCAGCGCATCCAGCGTAGCAACGCAGTCTACCGTACCCACTGAGGCGCCTGAAACGACAAATGATAGCGCGAAAGAAAAGAAGGAAGGAGCAGCGACTGCCCCAACGGCCTCGAAGTAGTCAACAACGTGTGCACATTGAAAAAGTGACATAACATGCACGGCCTCTGTTCGATCACGCAATTTGAGTAGTAACAGGCAATATAACGCGAATTGTAACCAACAGCGGAGCCTAAATGTTATTGTAGAAAAGGAGGTGCTGAAGCTGTTGGCGGAGGTGGGTCCAAAGGAGTCAGCTCTGCATTAGCAAAAGAAGGCGACGTGCAGACCAGGCGATAGGGGCGTCTGAGGGCCCCGTTGCCAACCAGAGCAGCAAGGATCCCTTGCAAATGTGCTTTAGAACCATCGTGAGAAGCTTTCATGCGGAGAGCAGAAACAGGAGCGGCAGGGAGAGATTGTACTCACAGTCCTGTACTGCTTTGGTAGCACTTCGTGGAAGTGCATGTCGTTATGCAATTCTTGATCTCTGAAGGTGTTTCGTGTGTACAGCCCCCTCATTTCGGCAGGTCACATCTCTGCGGAAACAAGCGGCGCGTGGTCAGATAGTGGCTCGGTAATGTGTTCTAGCAGTACTAAGTGCGATGTTCTAACTGCCTCCTCCCGGCTCAGTTGGCGCTATTAAACAGTTCAGTTCTTCTAGACTATGATACTGAATAGTAAATCTCAAGCGCTTCCCCGCTGAAAGCACCTGCACCTGGAATGCCGTGATGGTTTGTAATGCGGGAACACCAGACAGAATATACACATTGACATAGTCTGTAAGCGCGGAAAGCGACATTTTCGTGATGTATTACAGGGAATGGCGGAGCTACTTAGGAAGCCGCAGCGATAACAGGGACACCGCGGCAATGGTTGGAGCCAGTAAATGAAGACAGTCGTCAATAACGGGTGCATGTACTGCAGGCGGCGTAGCAGATCTGTACCAGACGAGTTTGGGTGCAAGCTTCCCACCCATAACGGCACGGCATGATAACTGCAGCCTTGTGTTGTGCAGCCCCACAGTATTACAGCACAGGAACACCATAGCTTACTCAAGCGCTGTACCGAATGTACGTCTACGAAAGCGAACCACGCTGAGTCTAACGGATTACCAGTCCCGTTACCGTTCCTTCCTCGTCTAAAGACTGACATTGTGGACCTATGCACGCCGAGCTGCGCTTCCTGATGTGATCATATTGTTGACGTATGAGCAGGACGGACGAAACCGACTCACAGCCCACACGTCTGCGTATTCATTTGACTACCTGAGGTACTAGAGTTTGTTTTTGCCAAGTTTCTTGCCCATCATTTCGCACTACGTGTGTCAGAATATTTCGCAAATCGCCCCACCTGGGTAGGAAGTGTTGGATGAAAGCTCCACAAAGGTGTTCTGTTGCTTTGTAAACACTTGTCGTTATTTTTAAATAAAGACAGTCAGTCGCCGAAGAGGCAGGCAGGGCGACACAAGATGACTTCGACCTCTGTCCAGGACCTGCTGCACCCTGGTACACATCTGCACTACGACACAATCGAACTCAAGGTTGGAGGAAACAGAACAGAACGGTGTTCAAACAGTGCTTGAACACTAAAAAAATATATAATCTGTCCTTTATCCTTTCACGTACCTGAGTGCCCCATGTGCGCGCTCGCGTATTCGAAAAGGACGCTGGTTTTGCACTTCCGAACGGCCAGCAAGGTCGCAGACTATGTTCTATAACAACAGCGGTCACTGAGACTTTTGTATAGACTAACATTTACTCAGGTACGTCGCACTTCTGCGTCTGCGCTTCTGTAAGTGCCCCTGCCCGCAGCGAAATCTGTGTCCCACATTTTTACTAATACAACTTCGACGGAAGATAGCTGGGAAGAGACGCCGGGGATCAGTGCTTCTCTCCCTTGCGTTTATGGCTCTGTCGCTTTCTTGTACGGCCTCGACATGATATTTTCCCTCTGGTGCGTATTCCTGTCCTTCCCTTGCTTTGGGGGTCCTCCCAGTGCTTCACTGGTTTTTCCCTGCTTCACTTCCATCCACCGGATGTCCGTTTCGGTGGGCTACCCGGTTTCTTTCAACGTGGCACACGCGCGGCCCTTCGTGCTCTGACTTTTTGCCCCCCTGCTGTGTTGCCTGTACTTCCTCTGCGGCTTCTGCTGGTGACACTCATACGGTGCATGATTCGCTGTTCTTTTTGTAACATTTGATACCTATTCAGCCGAGTAAATTTTCTCCGTTGCTGCCTGGTTTGTTCCGGCTTCGCAGCACGCTTTGCGCGTTGATGCGAGAGAACTGGATAAACAGCTGGTAAAGCGGACATGAGTGTGCACCTAGAGCCGCCGCCAACATGATTAGATTATAGCCCAGGCTGGTGTAACCAGAACTGAGTTCACCGGTGTAGGACACGCAACCGCGCGCTTGTGATGGGCATTCTTCCCGAAAAAGTAAATCTAGATGATACTGACCCGGCCATATTTGCTATGACTGTAAGGACACTAGCTTTGACAACGCCTTATGAACTCGCATGGAAAGCAAGTCGCTAACACACTTTCTTATATACACTCATGACGTGTGAAAGCAACAGTCGAGAAATAGAGGTACCTGAAGGATTGCTACACGAAGTAGAAAGACCAGGCGAAACAGCACGTGCGCGTATGCCGATATATAGAGCTATATGAAACGCATACCGACAGACCGAACGGAGGGGTGCACTTGCCCGATATGCCTACGTGGTCGGCCGGGACAATAACTTATAACGGGGACCCCCCAATGCATTCGCCGTGCTGCCTTTGTAGGACAGATTCAATGTCTATCTCTGCCCTCTCGCTATCTCCGTGCCAAACAGTCAGGAAGTGATGGCTATTGCAACGTACATATGGTGAGTACAGTCCATTCTGCGATGATAGGATGTCACGCTCTGTAGTCGAAATACATCACATGTAATCAAGCCAGTAGACCACAACCTCATTACTCTGAAGAGTGAAAGCCCTACGCAGTGTACTTGCTCTCAACGTATGCGCCACCAGCAGGGTCCGGTTGCTTTTCTCTCGGTACTGATTCGTAAATTACGCCGTTTGCAGTCCAACAGCCGCCTTGAGCTTCGCTCAAGAGGGAGCGCGTGCGCGTTTGTTGATGAGTCAGAAGCCGCCGATAACAAATGTTGTCGACAGCAACCACGTGGGTAGCAGCTTCTTCCGGCGTACTGGGGGAGGAAGTGCAGGACTTCCTGTGGAATAGGGCAATGATAGCGGTGAAATCTGACGCGCTGGGACTAAAGGCCGAAAGGATTGCCTCTGCAGGCAGCAAGTGACAGAACCCGGCAAGTCGCGCACTCTCACCATCATTGCAGACAGTAGTCGAAGACGCGGCTGGCCGACATGAGTGGCGGGAGCTCTGCGCAGCTGACGCGCTCTTCTTGAGACATTCGTTCTAAACGTCTACTGCGACCCATTTACTAAGCGATTCCTGCGGAGGCCTCGCTACCCTTACAGGGGTAGAAAAGGGTATATTGCGTACGCAGCCCTACTGTAAGGCGTTGGGCACGGCACGGGATCTGTCCCAGTCTGAATCACAGCGCTTCGTCCTACCTACGCACATCTGTGTGACGATGCGTTTTGGGGGACCTATCAAAAACTGAACAGTACGTGTTTGGAGTGGCGGGCCATCTCCTGTTTATTCTTCTCACCGTGCACATACCGACACTACATTCACCTCAGGTCGACATGGTAGTCCCCTTATGAGTATATCGTTTCCAATCATCCTTCAAAGCGAGTAGCACTACGCAGAAGACGGCGCTGGAGGCTGAGCCTGGCAAAAAAGCGACGGACTGGTAGCACGTGTAGGCCCACTGTCAGTCCGCATTGCCACGTTAGCTCAGTCTGCTGGCTGCGACGGACAAAGCTTTTAACTGGTGAGTGCTTGCAGTCTCGTTAGTAGTCATGGCGTTTGCTATTCAAGCGTGCAAGTTAACACGTTCTACGCTGGCGACTATGGTAGCCAGTATAGTCACCCGGTAGACTTTATACACCCGCGGGAGGGGAGAGAATGACAGCGCAAACCCAAGTTAAAGACGAGCAGACACGCTTCTTGTGCAGATGCAAGTGGTGGTACCACTGGGGTGTTCAGAGACATGCACTAGCTCTCGCCTGCTCCCTAGAGGTTACACTTATAACTCACACGTATTTCTTTCCATAGTACACGATCGACGCTCTTGTGGAGAGATGTAGTGCGTCGTTACATTCTCACACTCGTCCACCTGCCCTGGTCGTCTCCTTCCTCTTTCTACACCAGATCTTACAGTGTTTACAATTCAAATTTACGTTCTAGTATATGATGATTTGGAAGAAAAGGAGGACAGTTCATATATTCGTGTACGCTGAAGATACCGGGAATGGACTGGGAAATGCACTGCACTACACCGCATTTGAAACTCTGAGTGTGCTTGTGTCTTTGTGGCTAGTCACGACTGCCGAATGCAATTAATCATTCCCGTGGCGTCTGAGCAGTAACACCTTCAATACAGTTCAAGCCCACAATTCAACAGACAGCAAGAGCGAGCTGGGAAAAATGCGACAGTCTCGTTGTACAGAATGCGGCGTGTCTTCAATGTGGCTATTCTCAGATGTCATTCTCCCAAGAAACGACGACGCATGAGGCAAACATTGCGATTTCCATCTGGTAACATGTACCGGTGAAACGTTGTAACGCACTGTAGCGGAGTTCGGCAGTTTTGCGACAGAGGGAGAATACGACGGTTTCAAAATTTCTTGTAGGGGCACAGCACCTCAGCAATCAAAGTACAATACGTCTACACGTGCATAACCACGTGTATACATGCGCGATCATCCCATCCCTGTACGCGTATCGAACATGGAAAACGTGCAGCTTTTTCTCGTCAAACGTCGTGCGGTCTCCTGTAGTTCAGTTGCTGTTTCCGATTTCTCGCCCATATTGTTTCTCGCCTCGTCTCCACAATACAGCCCACTACAGTCCATCAACATGAATGTGGAAAACTGATCACAAACCGCAAAGTCAATATTGCTTTGCGATGGGACGTATTCCAGAGGCTATTTCTTTTCATTATATATACACAATCTGAACAGACTGCAATGGTTTCCTACTTCCTTCGATCCTTTTTTCCACGTGGAATGCCTCCTATTGGCCTCACTATGTTTCTCCGTCGTTTTCCTCTTCACTTTTCCTCGTTTCGCCCTCTTGTGCTTTCCCCATATATGAGCAAATCTCCATTGCCTTGCACGCCGTAAAAGCGTAAACCGCGCTTCACATTCTTCACCTGTCCGTGTCAATTATACAGGCCTACATGAAAAGTGTGTTTCATCAAAGTAACAAACCATGATTTTCCGCCGATACGCGTGATCATCTTGGCACGTGTACTTCTCTTCAACGCGTCCACTTTAGTTCGGAGAAAACACCCCTACACGAAACCCTCTTTCCGGAGGAGATTTACAGACCGCTTTTCTTCTCTCCGTCCCCTTACTAGACATCTGCTCTTCCATCTGTACAATTTTACACTTAATGAGCAGCCCTCTTTTTCTGCGCTGCAACGATGTTCTGCAGCTCTTGTCTCTTTGCCTTTGCCCGTCTGTGAGTACCCAGACGCTTCTTCGCAAACTTTAACGCTCTTTTAGTGGTTGCAGCAGAGCCTATCTTTATCAGTTCCATCATTCTTCTTTCATATGGAGCAAATCCGGCTACCTGGCGTATAACGTCGCGGATGCTGCTCAGGCGCAGCGAAGCTTTGCGCGGGCGCCTCGACGGACGCGCTGGAGGCACTTTCTTCGTCACCACGAATCCTCGCTTCAGTCCGACTGCAACAATAGCACCAACACATATGGGAACGAAAAAATACAAGATCTTCGGGCGATTTAAAGCGATAATTCTTAAGCACCGAAAGTTGAGATGTAAGGGGAAATGGGAGAGACAAAAGCACGGACAAACATGGTGAAGGCGTAAGCTGACAACGTGACGTACGAAGGAAACTCTGACAACGTAGACGCTTACTATGGCAAACGAAAAACGAAAAAGCAGCGAAGTGAACTTCTAGCTGAGCATGCACACTGGACTCATAAATTTACGAATACTCTGTATGGCCCTCAGCAGCTCGGCGAGTTCATACACGACGACCCCTTCATCTGCACTAAAGTGGGCAGCGCGCTTAAGGAACAAAACTCAAGTGTGCTTCCCCAATTTTTCGAAAAGCACGTCATCACCAAGTAAAACTGAAATCCACTTGGAAACTTGAAGGCATTTTTGCACGGTAGGATTTCATGTAGCCAGTGGAAACAGTAAGCGTCATGGACAGACCAGTTTAGCACATAATTTTACTAGTAATACAACGGACATAAGGCGATTACTCGGCCGTCTTGTGTATATGCAGTACTGAACGTTGTGTACACCAACCAGTAGACGTATTCTCCACGACTGCACAAGAACAACTATGTATCGCTATCACGCAATGACCCCCGAATGTAGGTATATACATCTTTGCAGTCGCACACGTCAGTATATAGAAACACGTACGCATAGAAATATATCTTCGCATTACTATTGTTTTATGTATACGATATACACATGTTCGAACGCTGCATGTATGTCTGGGAATGCGGGGACATGGAGAAAGGAATGCAGAAAAGAAGGAACGGAGACAGTGTGCCATGTCTACTTTATTCCAAATTGACCTTGCTTCATTTATTTTGTAGGACATCCCTACAGGTTGACGCGCACGCCTGAGTGATTATTACGTTGTAAGTAGATATAGTATCTGCATATATGATACGAGATCCACTACCCTAGAGACCGGTGTCAAAAAGAGGATAACCAGGGGAAAACGAAAATGAACAACAGACATAAGAGCACCGGCGAAAGACTGATCTGAGGTCAGTCACAGACACGCGTGTGATGATACAGAGAGAAGAAATACGAACGAGTACGCGGACGACCAAAAACACGAAGCGTGACTGTAAAACCATAAGCACACTACCCGACGGAGATCACGAAGTGGCACACTGCAAGCGCATAGACGACAGGATAGGCAAACGCACATAAAGCAGGAACAGAAACGGGAAATCCAAACGAAAACGAAGACTCAAAGCGGACAGAAAAAATCCGACAATTAGAGAGACACACGACAGAGAAAAATTTTGAAGTGTACGCACAGAATACACACACGTACGCGCGGCATCTGAAGCGGCATAGAAGCAGGAAGCAAGAATAGTATCTCATGAGAGACAACATCTCTATATGCCACGTTGAGGTTACAAGAGAAAGAATCTTTGTCCCCGTGAATAGTAAAATGAATCAGATGGGCGGGATAAATCTTGGAACACGTGAACTCTCACAACTACAAATCTAAGTAGTACGCAAGTGGGAGGCCACAAGGTAGTCTCGGCAGAAAATAGCCAAAGACACTAACGCCAACAGCACGAGGAATACGAGGCCATATCAGAATACGTGAAACAGAGCACACGCACAAGGAAACCGCGTACGTTTAATGGCCTTCTAAGCGGCAACACGATGTTATCGCTACGACGACACCCTATCCATATGATCTCAGAGCATCTGAATCAGATGGGCGGGATAAATCTTGGAACACGTGAACTCTCACAACTACAAATCTAAGTAGTACGCAAGTGGGAGGCCACAAGGTAGTCTCGGCAGAAAATAGCCAAAGACACTAACGCCAACAGCACGAGGAATACGAGGCCATATCAGAATACGTGAAACAGAGCACACGCACAAGGAAACCGCGTACGTTTAATGGCCTTCTAAGCGGCAACACGATGTTATCGGGTAAAACTGCCTTGAAACCATGAACAGTGGACGATTTTCTGACCTTACGCTCGTCAACAAATAGTACGCCACGGAGATGGCAAAACCCCCAAGAAAGAATTGTAAATGCAGCCACCTGCCACCAGAAGTTGCTCCTTCGTGGAGGAAGCAGCATTCGTGCAAATGGTCCCATCGAGTACAAGGTTGCTTTTCATACAGAACAGAAAAACACAAGGGTCTGGGTCACAAACTTAGTATCGAACATACATCGACAGTTTGTCGTACCTGCGATCCCCGTCATTTTCTCGTGGTGTGGGTAAAGAAGCCTCGGCGACCGCCCCGATTAAGTTAATGTAGTCCACGGGTATAGAGGGATTCGCAACGGAACGAAGTACTGGAAAATATTTGTTTGCTCTTTGCTTCGTTTCTCCGTTGCTCCCTTAGGCGTTTCTGCCCTGAAGGTACTAGGGCTTCGACCAGCAGATCACTGCAACAGCTTAATGGGCCGGAGGGCACAGCAGGCAGCATGATAATGCGGGGACGCAGGCGTGCAGCGATATGCAGAACACGCGAGAGAGGGCACGCTGTTACATAAGCATACAAAGCGGAGTACCCGATATGCAAGTGAAGTTCTCGTAGAGAACCCCGCGCGAGCGCCGCATGCAGATCTTTTCTCCTTAGGGGACGCTTGTTACCGCGGAGTATGGCAGCTTTGACACGGGGTACGATCGCGTGGTTGTTTTGTCTAGGTACGAAGCAAAGCAGAAGAAGCAGCCCAAGCAGTACCACCGCCCCGCAATGAAGGCGGGTGGCAAACGCGAGACATATCGTAGGGTGGGCATAATACCCTGAGCTACATTCGCAAGCACTTAGTGGCACCTCCTCAGTAACAGCGACAGCTCCGCGATGATGTTGCTGCGAGCTGCAACAGATTCGGTTGCAGCAGACCAGCGACCCCACAGTACTGTTGTCGTTTATTGATTTGTGCTGTGCTGAATGATGTGAATGGTGGTGATGAATCGAAACATTCCTTGCAGTAGCGCACCTATATCCATTTTCAGACTACTGCTCCCCTACCCCGTTCGAACTGTATACCGGCCGATCGGATGTACGACCTCCAATCTCAGCCG
Source organism: Onychomys arenicola (assembly GCA_949786405.1). NCBI lineage: Eukaryota > Metazoa > Chordata > Mammalia > Rodentia > Cricetidae > Onychomys > Onychomys arenicola. Next base: position 46,090 of record CATKUM010000250.1, on the reverse strand, counting down.
TTACAGCATAATAATTTATGGCTGCTGCGTGTATTTTGTTCCTTACTGCTGCTTCCAGCAAGAGGTTGAACGGGAGTGAAATCAGCATCACTCTACCACAACTGTAAGAACCGCGAATGGCAGTTGGAACTGCACCGGCGAGCCACAGTGGCAGCAGCGCAGATGGTGGTAGAGTGTTACTAAGCTCCCCACAAGGACTATAAACAGGCTGTAGCCACCACATGACTCAGTCGTTTGATATCGTGAACGTGAATCCAGACGCAAGCAGGGTGGATCGCCTCCACTGCTATATATATCTCATCAGATACATAGATCTGTGTATACTGTCATGTATACATAGGTGTATATATCTCCCTATATATTTTTCTTGTAATCTCACCATTGCGTACACTCAAATATCTGTCCTTTTGCAGCCCCCTCCCACAATAGGCTTTGAAGCGCCGCGGCCAGACGTCTGCATACCCGACAGTGCAGTCTACACTTTCTCCTCTTAGAAAGCGCGCATCTCTGAGAGTGTTTTCAGATTCATCACGCACGTCGCACAGTTGTGCACTGTTCTGGAAACACTGTTTTGCTTTACTAGTTTACGTGGACATCGCGCTGAACCAAATATACGCGAAGTGGCTTTGGATTTGCCAGTTGATTTCTCCCTTTGCACCAAAGTGTCTTTCTAATTGAAGGCGTATGGTATATGGTGTCCTCAAATTTAGCTTCACCACTTTTCTCTCTTTACAGAGCGCCCCACAAATGTTAACCACAGTCTCAATGGGCCCTTCCCCGCTTCGTTTCCCGGGGGACGTTTGACAGCACGACGCTTTCACAAGATTTCTTCCATTTTATTTTCATATCGCAGTCACCCATTTTTTCCACTCATGTAAATGGCTGGAGGAAGTTTTCCCGCCGTGTCAGCATCTTCATAAGAAGCCTCTTTCCGTGTGTCCGCTTTGGCAACGCGCACTTCTCAGAGACAAAGAAAACCGTCAGCAACGCACACACACACACGCACACACACACATATCCATATCCCTCGAGCTTATCTCCTCGTATGTGCCAGTAATTGTGAGCAGGTTTACCGTCACTTTTCTAAGTCTATGGCATCTCTGACTGGGTAGGTGTCTGTCGTCTTCGACAATTTGTTTGCATTGCGTACGCTCAATCTCCGGGAGATTTTTCTCTGTGCGCGTTGAGTACCTCTAAGTTTGTGATGTCTGTCGGGTTACTTATCAATTCTACACTTTCTACACGCACACGTATCTGTGTACGTTCATCTGTGTCAAGTGACGGCACATGCGGTGCTGTTGCGTTCCAGCGCATAGCAGTGTCAGCTTCCTTACAGCAGAGAGGACAGGTTCACCATCCCCAGAGGCAAAAGAGAACGTTCTGCGCATACCAATGTAAGTCTTGATTGTCTCAATATTTCGCTAGTCCGTCGGCTAACGGGACATTTATTCATCATGCCTTTTTAATACTGCGTTAGTGTTTCAGAAATGAAATGTGTGTGGCCGGCGCTCTTTTTCCTTTTTCTTCCGTATGACGAGGTGTAGTCTCTCATGCTTTTGCATAGTCTTCTAATTCTTCTTCTCTTTGAGTGGTGGAGAACTGGCTTCAGTGGCTGATGGAGTACACGCGCACGTGTAGTACTGACTCGTTGTTACGTCCGCATCACTCTGGAGAACTGAGTTGTTCAGGTTCTCAAGCTGCTGCTTGTCGCCGCCTGTGTTCCCTTGTGCCTGCAGTAGTTGAAAAGCAATTTTTAAGGTCGTGTGTACCGCACAGTTGCTGCTGCTAAGTTTTTGAGGCCCCTGCTGACAACCATGCGTCTGTGGAGAGACATAGCCAGGCAGCTTCGTGGACAGAAATGCTCCTCTTAAATATGAATGTTGCATTTGAAAGAGGTTGTCCTTAACGGACACAGAGGTATGGAGAAGATATGAAGAGTTTCGTTTTTCAGGGCGTCTCCGTTTGCATATCTTCATGTAAGTGTACGCGCTTCTGAGTGGACATGCTTTCTTTTGTATAGGTCTCTTTACGTCTGCGAGTACGCGCCAAGGTGTGATAGTGCTGGTGGCTGTTTTGCAGGGCGAGGACAGAGAGGAATATCATCAAGAAGAGGAAGAAAGAGCTGAAGGAGACGAGATGCAGCACCAATAAGCGAGAGCCATTGCATGTGGACTTGTTGCGCAGCGCGGGGGTGGTGGATATCGACGGTGCTGTTACCGCGTTTGCTGCAGGGTCATCGCATGTAGTTCAGAAGCAGAGTCGACCTGGAGCGTCAGAAGGGAAAACGTATTCCTTTTGTTCTGCTGGTGGAAAGCAAGACATCTCTCCGAGTAGCAGCGACGCAGAGACCGAGGAAACGAATTTGAGGCAGTGTGCAGTACCCCCAGAAGCGGCTTCTGGAGGAAAAAGATGCTTGCATCGCAGAGCACAAGGAGAAGGACTCCTGGTGCCTGCCGCATTATCTCAAAAAATTTTGCGTTTGGCTGATGACCAGCAACGAGCAGCGAACTTCAGGTGCGTACTCTGTCTTTGTATAAAGTGGTGATGGGCGTATGGAGCTGCATTCAAAATTAAGAACGCTGTATTTTTTGATAGACACTTCCATATGTGTAGTTGTGTAGACAGCAGATGTAGACATCAGGACCACATGAATACTTGTCTGCACAAAGCAAGATGCATTGTTGACGAAGGAGGAACTCTTCGTATCGTGCGCGTACGTGCAGTTTCTCCAAAGAGATGAC